>JBANCZ010001462.1:0-21492 GCA_037040025.1 Sphaerogastrella javana | reverse complement strand
TGCAAGCGTGTGCCACAGATGGATAGGGGCAACATGCCATAAGGAAGGTCTCTCCATCCTTATTCCTTTCTTTTCTCACTCACTCTCCCTCTCTCTTTCTCTGTATACGTAATGAACTTTTTTGCATGCTGTGCACACACACACACGCACAATAAAAAACAATAAAAAAACGAACACAAAACAGTGTATAGGGTATAGGGGAGCGAGGGGAGGGGTTTAGGCTGCAGCAGCTCTTTGGATTTTATGTGTTTTATTGATTCACTTATTTATGGCACAGCGTGGAATGGCACTGGCCTAGCATGATTGGGCCTGGCTGAGAATATTATGGCTGCGAAATGCAGAGGCGTGTTGCCACATTATGCTGAAACCACCTGAGCACAATCCAATTATAGAATATCTAAATACATATATAAAGATAGGTATATATAATGCCATATATATATATATATATATGTATGTATGTGTGTGTATGTATGTATGGCAGAAACTGTCTAGAGTATAGAGTATAGACACGCTTATAATCGCATGCAAACCATATCAAAATTTTACAGTCTGCTCTCTATCTATATCTCTAAGGATATGCTGCAGTAGAGTGTGCGTGAGAGAGAGAGAGAGAAGATTTTAGATTTCATCGATATATGTGCATATAATTAACAAATTTATATTCCAACATTTTGAAATTGTAAAATTTTTTGGCCTAAATTTGCTTATGCCACAAAAGATGTTTTTATTATGGACATTATATTTCATAACTTCCATTTTAAGAGTGCTTACTGTACTGAAGAAGGAGAGAGATAGATAGAGAAGGAAAGAGAGGAATATACAGAGCGAGAAAAAGTATATGTACTAGGGTTTATCCATCTATATAATTTTCATATCTATCGGCAGTTTATGGACACAAGCTGAAATACACGTAGCGCACCAGGGACACGCCTGAGCGTGACAGGAAGCTATAAAGCGTCCGTTATGTGCCGAAGAGCTGAAGACAAAGACCGAGAGGGAGCAAGAGGGAACAAGAGGTAGCAGGGAGCCAGTGGGAGGCAGTGGGAGCGAGGACCGTGCGAATGTATGGCACTGACAAAATGCCTGGGAGGTGCCTGGGCCATAGCCATAGCTGAAATAGTCTGTCGAAACAGCCAGAACAATCTGGGCCCGGGCCATGTTCCAACAAACATAACGCATAAAAGGAACATAATATGCCAAAGTAGCGTTATTTGCCAAATGAATGGCCAAAAGCGATGGGAGAGAGGGGAAGGGGGGGCTGGTAAGTGCGGGCCTCGCTGGTTAGAGGTTTCCTAGGGACGCTAACAACCAAAATGAGGACAATAGACAGGCAAACACGCATAAACATGCACGCACACATAGACAAACACACACACACAAACAGACAAACACACAAACATTCATAGACACTCATACATACACTCACACACTCACACACATTCACTTACGAATACTCGAAAAATCAGAGTTATGTTATAAACATGGCAAGGGATTAGCATTGATTAAAAACAGCAAAGCAACACAGAGGAGCAGGAAAGATCGGTGGTAAATTGGAGGGAGGGGGCTGGAGGGATAGAGCGGAAGCAGCAGCATAGTTGTGGCAATCAATCTGTTGTGGCAGGCAGTTGCATTTGCCACAGGCGTTAGCCGCGTTTCGCTAGCAGTGGGCGTGGCATTAGCATTGTATGTACAAAATCATTATCGCTGCTAAATTGTAAAAAAAAGACAGACAGAGAGACAGAGAGAGGAAGATTTAGAGAGAAAGGGAGAGGAAAGGAGAGACAAAACAAAGAGGAGCCACAGAGCGAGACAAGATCAAGATAGCGAGCGTATTAAAGACATGGCCAGAAGGCAGACAGGTTGAATGGCTGACTGACTCAATGAATAACTGACTGAATGACTGACTGACTGACTGACTGATTAAGTGAACCTTTGTCTAGGCACAGTGTCTAGCATTGCTTTAAAAAGCGCAAAAAATTCTTTAAAAAATTTATATAAATTTAATTATTAAAATAATAAATGAATCAATTTATAAAAATATTAATTAATACTAAAACAATAAATGAATTAATTTATAAACAAATAAATAAAAATAATAAATTTATGAATTTATACACAAATTATTTAGTAATAGAAATGTACAAATAAATTAATTAAAAAAGTACAAATAAATTAATTAAAAAAAGCGCATAAAATTAATTAAAAATGTAATAAAAATATGCAAGTAAATTTAATTAATTTAATGAAATGTAATTTACAAATTATTTGTTATTTGAGATCCGCTCATAAACTATAAAAAATGCCATCAAAAATTTAATTAAAATCAGCAAAAAGAAATTCATTTGAAATTGAGATAAAAAATTGAGATATTGCAATTGAAATGAAATATAAATAGAAATTTATTCACTTTCATACACTGTGCAAAAGCGGGGGCTTTTACAGAATGCAAATATATTCAGTGTATTTATTTTAATACAAATATTTAAAAAAGTTAATAAAAAATAAGAAAAGGGGAAAATAAATAAATTGAAATTGAAATGAAAATTGTTGTACAATTGAAATGCAATGCAAATTGAAATCCGCACACTTCAATACACTGTGCAAAAGTGGGGCTTGATGCTTGATGCGTGCGCGCGATAAACTTCGTGTTGGCCACGTCTTTTGGTGGTAAGCGCCTCAAGGCCAGGCCACAAGTACAACAACACTAATTACCAGCTATGAACAGGGCCAAAAGACAGAACGACCCAACCGACAGACGACAATGGACAGACGGAGTGTACCTCAAAGAAGAGCCTGGACATGTTGGTAAGACAAAGGCTGTGCCTGCAAACATGCATATGTAGAGAGAGGGAGAGAGAGAAAAGGAGAGAGAGAGAGAAACGGAAAGACAGAGTTTTCAGTTTATGGCAAGTCATGTGCGTGGCTGCTTTGAGTGTTGGTAAACGTTGTAGGCTTGCACACAATTTTGACGCCACGGGGCGGCTGCTGCACGACAGGATCAGCAAATAGCAAAATTGCAACAGCAGCAGCAGCAGCAGCAATAACAACAGCAACAAAGACATGCAACTTGTAGCTTTGCCACCTCAATGCGGCTGATGATGACAGCGGAAAAGCAAGCGTGCAAAACAGAGAGGGAGAGAGAGACAGAGGGAGAGAGGGAGGGAGCGAGAGAGGAAGCGAGAGAGAGGGAGAGATTGAGAGAGCGAGCGAGAGAGAGGGATATAGTCAATCTAGAGACCGGGAGAGATGCAAACATGATATGCGAAATTGCAAATACGTGCATTGTATGGAAGGTTGTCTGAGAATCAGCCAGGCAGAAACCCTCAACATACACCTTATGCTGTGCCTCCTACCGACCCTTCCCCCCGCCACAATACATACCCCCTCTTCGTCGTTCTAGAGCTGCGCCCCAAGCTTTATGAGTAGATGCAATCTTAAATGCTTGTTCCACATGCAACGGCGTTGTGCGTCCGTCTGTCCAGCTGTCTGTTTGTACGCTTGTCTGTCTTACTGTCTGTTCCAGCTCGATAGATGCCCCTGCACTTGTCCAGCACTCAACCTTAGCCAAAGTAACAGAGTTACGGCTGACTACTTCATTGATTTTGAGTGAGGCTCTAGAGGTCCAGCCCCATCGAACCTTTAGTCCGTCTGTCTCGGTGTCTGTCTGTCCAGGTGTCTGCCTATTTGTCTGTTGCCTTCCTTGTCCCCACCGTTTTGGCATTCATTGAGTAAAAGCCCGTAGACTTTGTCTGATTAGTAACAGATTCTTTTTCTTCTCTTCAATTTAATATGCTTAATGCGAATGCCTCTTGCTTGACACTCGAATGAGTCAGGTTTACACCTCACTCTCTCTCTCTCTCTATCTATCTCCTTCTATTTCTCTCCCTCTCTCTCTCTATCAAACATTACTTTTTGCTTGCTTGTTTGGCAACAATTGCCAGTTTGTGTTAAGTGCTTCTACTCGATTCTTTTCTGTTCTTTTCAATGCCCCGGGCATCTTTAACATTGTTGAAAAACTTGTTAGAAATTTTCTTAAAGTTGCACTAGGAGAAGCAGAGCTTCTCTAGAGAAAATTGAACACATAAAACGAAATGTAGTTTATACATTTCAACGACATGCATATGCTCTAACAAATCATTGGGCTTAAAATTCCAGGAGATTCTTCTTTGAAATCCATAACACAAATATTGAAGATTATTTAAATATTTTTTGATTTTTTGCTAAATTCCAAATAATTAATTGCCATAATGAAAACAGGAAGGAAAGAGATTTAGATCAAACGAGAAAGTCATACAGGAAACTGAAAAAAAATATTTTAAAGACTTAGTGATTTCCTAGGAATCGATCTAAATGAAAACCATATTGAAATACGAAAGATTGTTCTAAAAAAAATTATTTTCATTAAAAGTTCCGTAACTTTTTTAGACATTATTTATAGTATATAATTTCAATACCATATTAATCATACCCTATAGCTAGTGTATAGCAAGTGTATAAGGTGAAAAACTATATATGCATTATTATACAAAACGTTTAGTTCGATTTTTCTGCCTGGTGACCTAAAATGCAAGCCAGACAGAGTGAAAGAGAAAGAGAGAGAATGAGGGAGAGAGAGTAAAAGAGAGAGAGAGAGAGAGAGAGAGAATGAGAAAGAGTAAATGAGAGAGAGAGAAAGAGAGTGTGTGTGCTGCGTGTGCATTGAGTCGATGGGAATTAGTTGGATGAGATTGCGTGGAAATGAAGTGCAAATCGTCTGAATGGGAACACAGCGTTGAGATTCGCAAAAACTGATTACAGAAAATGCGAATGCGAAGTACAACAACAACAACAACCAAAGAATAATAATAAAAGAGCCATGAAAAAATAGCAAGCAGGTTGAGAATTGTTTGGGTTGAATGCAGCCGAGGAGGAGCAACTAAGTGTGATGGATGAACCGAGAAATGTGGATAATCTGGAACTGATTTCAATATAAATATTAATGTTGCACATTTGTTATGTGCACCTGGCATAGACCTCAATCTATAGGCCATGTTTTTAGCTGGGGGATCAACGAGATAAACCCGAACCCAAAGCACAAGTAATAAGTTGTTAACTTGGGCTAGGCCAAAACTGACGCAGACAAATGTTCAAATCTTACGAAAGGGTAATATATTATCTTTCAAATAATGAAGATAGCAATCTTTAAAGCGGGGAAACATTTGGATCTAAAAAAGTTGCACATGTTAACTTGAATATATATTTAATATAAATTATTTCTATATATTCAAATTAAATAGTTTTTATGAATCGAAATTTTTTTGCTAAACGATTACAAATCATTTCTTAATAAATAATATGATGGGGATATTTTTAATTAAACAATCATAATTACACGATTACGATTAAATGATTACGAAATGGAAATCATAGTGTAAATATTTTTAATTAAACAATCTTAATTATTGTAGTATTTTTTACCCTATCTACCATTCTACCTGTTGGCATTTTTCTCTCTCTCTCTCTCTTTTTTAAAAATTTAATTTTTCCCTGCAAATATTTTTCATTACACAATAACAATTATAATATTTTTTTATGATACTCTCCTTTTCTCCAATATTAATAGTTTTTTTTTTATAAATTTACCCTATGCAAAGTCGATTCATAAAAGGTAATCCCTACTGAAGATATTTTTAATTAAACAATCATAATTATACCATAATCACTCAATCTACCAATCTTTCTTTCTCTTTATCTCTCTGTTTCTCAGTTCATAATTTAATTATATTTAATAAAACTCGTTCCTAGACTTCCAAGTTGAATAGTTTTTTATATCAATTAATTCTACGCGAAATCGATTACTAAGCATTCCTGAATGGAAACCAGAGAGCAATTATATTTAATTAAACAATCATAATTAAAGAGTTTTATCTCCCTATATATTAACATTCTTCTTTTTCTCACCTCCCTCTTCCACTTCTCTATTTCTCCCTGATTCTCAGTTTATTATAATGGAAATACTTACCGTCATCCTTGTTAACCTTATTGTTGACTTTCTCCTCCGGATGCACGACCGCATTATGTCGCACGGACTGGTCGACCTTGTGCCGTGCCAACACCTTTACCCTTGACTTGGGGGGCGCCACTGTGGGCGGCACATCCGCCTCCTGTGGTGCATCGACGCCGAGGGCATTATTGCCAGCATTAATGCCCCCCAGCTCTCCTGCTGCTGCTGCTCCTGCTGCCTCGCCTGAATCGGGGCCATTTTTCAGGGCCAATGCAATGGGATCGCCACCGTTGCCACCACCACCGATGCCTGCAGCAAATCCGCTGCTGCCATCCTGTGCGGCACGACGCCGTGTGTCATCCGTGTAGATGAGGAAGGCGATGCAGAACCAAATGGCCAGCATCAAAGCCACTAGCTTAACAATCGTTGTGGAACGACGACGCCAAATGAAAGCCATTCTTTCTACTTTCTTAAAATCTTTATAATTTTTACTCTTGCTCGTTTTATTTGTTTAATTTAATGGCCTGCGGAAGGCGTTGATTGTTTCTGGGGTTGGCATACGCTGCGTATGCGTAACATTAATCAGAGATCTGTGGCCAGGCTATGATTGATTCCAATCGACTGGATATGTGCTAAAAGATGCTAGATTGAAGCTTCAATTGAATGGATGCTCTGCTCCCGCCGTTGATATGTTTGTATTGATGTTGCTATTGTTGCCACACATGCCACACGTCTGCCACATAGACACGGAATTCAATTTGTTGCCATTTCACTTGAATTGCTGCCTTTAGCTGTATATTATTTCGCTGTCTGTATCACTCTATCTCTCTCCCTCTTCCTCTCCCTCTCCCTCTCCCACTCTCTATCTCTCTGTCTCTTTCTCTGTGTGTGTGTGTGTGTGTGTATTTCAATCTATGTCTCTAAATTCCACTCGAGCTTGTTGTGCAATTTGGCCTGCAGTCAGAGAGTGTGAATGTTTCGAGTTGAATCAGTCTAAAGTTAGGATATGCAGCCAAGCCGTGAGTGTTGTCCTTTGCTCTGTCCTACATATATATATGTATATGTATGTGTATCTGTATGTATACGCCACACGTTTTACTAAGTCAATTTAACTTCCAGTGCACTCAGTCTGCAAATAGAATGAAAAGAAAAAGAGAGAGATGGAGAGAGTGAAAAATAGAATTTGTAGTTGGATTAGTAAATTCTGTTTATTTTTAGTCTGATGATACTACATAGACAGAGCATATATGAACCTTCTGCCATTTAATTGAAACATCATTAAGACATTAAATTGAAACGCAAATCAAATAATTGCCACATTTAGTTGCAATATTGATTTTTGATTTATGCCTTACCCTGTAATTAAATCCATCAGCATTGCCCATAAAACGACAGACAACATGCAACTAATGTCAATATATTATATAATTGCGGAACATAAAGTAAAAACAAGAAGAAGAAGAAAGAAAACGAGAAAAAAACTGAAAAACATTAACCGCACACAACTTGCAGAATCTACTGCAACCGCAACCCCTCCCCGTACCACACTCCTAATCTACTCACGGCTCAATGGAGCTTACGACTGCCAAGGTAAATGACATGCCACTTGAGCCACCACGAACCACAGCGCCCGCTCAACACTCGCCAGCGGTTGCCCACTGTGAAACAGTCTAGTCTACCGTTGCCACTGCCAAGCCACCGAACCACCTATCCACCTATCCACCTATCCACCGATCCACCGAGCACCCAGTCCCCTATCAAGTGGATGCCCCACAGCGAGATGTTGCGTGCCAGGTTGGCGCATCAGACCAACCGATAATAACAACAGCAATGAGAAACTCAAGACTCCGACTCCGACTCCGACACCAACAGTGAGTCTGTTTCTGAGTCCGACTTGGCCTGAACTTGAAGTACACTCAAAGAAAATATATTTTATGTAGCAAATCCATATATTTACATAGCATTTCTATATCCGAATAGAACACAAAAACTCGAGCATACTTCATTGTAAACACATTGAAAATATACGATTCAGTATTCTGAAGGCACTACAAATATTCTATTTATTATTATAAAAGTAAGCTATTAAAATAAATAAAGTAGAGATAGACAAGGCAAAGAAGAGAGAGAGAGAGAGAGAGAGAGAGATAAAGAAATAGAGATCAAATTTAAGAAAAGAACGCGAGTACGATCGAATAAACAGAGCCCAAGACACAAGAAGAAGTGGAAGAGGGAGAACCCTAGAAAGAACGGCACGCATTGGCACAAATAACCACTCATACACACATAGTACATACATGTATGCACAGTGGTGCCTAATTATGTAAAATAGATCAGGTCATTACAGTGGTTCATGGGTGGCCGAAAAACGAAGAAAATGAGATAATTCTTTAGATCACATTCTGCACAACTTAGAATAATGTTGAAATACTATATTATTTTTAATAAATATTCATTTTAATATTTCCCAGCACTATTTTTTAATAATCTATTATAATTTTTTATAGCTATTCAAGCTCAAATTTAACTAAAACAATTTAACTTTATCTCTAAGATTCGATTCAATATAATATCTTTATCTCTCTATACATAACTATCTCGATGTATATCTCTATATATATATCTCTCTCACTATATCCCTTTCTCTCACTATATGTATATATCTCTCTCCCTTTCTCTTTCTCTCTCTCTCATTCTCTCTTTCTCTTTCTCTTCTTCATTCTCTCTTTCTCTTTATTACTCGTTTTATGTTAAACTTTCCGCATTGCCCAATAACCATAAATGTTGATATGCCTTAAGTAATATCTGCCCGGCGATCAGTTGCACTTACTGGAGCCAGCTCAATGGTCAATGGTCTCATCTGTATTACCATAATTCCAGTTGCAGTTGCAAGTTGCAAGTTGCATGTTGCAACAGTGAACCCAGGCCAGGCTAAGTAATTGAATGGACAATGCAGGCCAAGGGGACCAGCGATAGCAGCGCCAGCTTATCAATTAGAAAAGCCAGTCAGCCAGCGAGCCCAGACAACAGACAGCCCAGACAACCCTAGAGAGTGCAAAGCTCCAATTCACTATCTTTTTCTCTCTCTCTCTCTCTCTATGTTTATCACTCTCTTTGTCTTTGTGGAATTGGTAGCAGGTCTGCGCTATGCGAACTATGTGTGCATACAATAAATACAAGTTAATTACTTCGTGTGCCTTTTGTTATGGCTCGTTGGGTTCAAGTGCCATCGCCGACCTGGCATTCACGCAGACACAGAGCATTACAGCACAGTGGTACGCCCACTCTCCCCCACTCTTACTACTTCCCACTACCCATTACCCACTATCCAGAGGCAAACCTGATGCCGTACAAACCCATCATGCTGCCATGTTGGCAATTTCCGTTGTGTGTGCTTATAAATTGAAAATAAGGGCATCGAAAGGGGGAAAAGGGAGGAGGAACAACAACATGTCATGTCCTCACTCAGCCATAAAACTTTACTCTGACAAAATAGAGCGATTAGAGTTGCCAACTACTGGGAATAGTATATACTCTGATAGAGAAGTGTGGCATCAGTTCGATTTAAAGCTGCAACTTGTTCAATTATAAAAATTACTTGTTTAAATGAAAAACTATCCCAAAACTCCACCCCCCTATACTAACAACAACATTTACAGCAACTAAGCTGGCAAATTGAATGTTGATGATGATGATAATGATGACGATGGTAAAGCAGTAAGCAGCATAGTTATACTATATATTGAAAATGTTTTCGTACGGATCGCTGATCTAATTAGCTCCTATGTTGTTAGTATAATCTCTCTCTCTGTCCCTTTCTCTCTCTCTGTCCCTCTCTCTACATACATACGTATTTTGGGGTCATCAAAATGTTGTATACTAACTGGAATCCCATCATCAAATTACATTCAACTGGGAAATCTATATTTGATGCGCTCTTGCAGCCGCATTTTCCGCAAATTCATTCAACCTTCCGTATATATATTTTTTGAGGTCAATTTCAACAAAACTGTAAAATGGGGCGAGCCAAATTGTGTTTTTCGGGTTTCGTTTGCTATTATAATATTTTCCCCTTATTGTTATTGTTATTGTATGTGTGTGTGTGTTTTACAGCCTGCAGCTGTAGAAATTTCATTTAAATTGTTTGTTAATTAAAATTCGCGTCTCGTTTGATGGTCGACCCCAATCGAAATGCCAGGACAAGCATTATAACGAAGCTCCCCAATCCCCTCATTCATTTGATTTAACCCTCTAACACGTAAGCCTGCCTGAAGGAACGCATTACGCTTGTATTATTTTGAAAAGTAGTCTTAGAGGGTTAAATTGATATTGACTATTGAATTGGTTTTTTGGTAGAGAACAAAGATATAGTACAATTTTATAACTATGCATACAACTTTTTGTTGACGGAAAACTTGATTCAAACAAAAAGTACATTCAAAATTGGCAACTGTATTTTTCTTGTTTTTGTTGGTATTTTATTAATACCAAGAGATAACTGGTCTTGTCAACTTTTTTTAATTATGTCATGGTTGTGTGTGTCTTTAATACCTGATATGATATGTGTTGCTCTGTCGAATTCAAATCACAAACAAGTTCTAATTGCAGAACTGTAGATCTTTATGACACTTGAAAAAAAAATTTTTAAACATAGTCTAAGATAAGTGAGAAAATTAATGAAGAAAAAAATTAAAAAACAAAAAAAAAAAACAAATCACAGCTCAATCAACCAAAACAGAAATTGGTTTGATAACAACATCCATTCATTTTATTTGAACAGACTTAATTGGTTTTGTTAAAGAATATATATCGAATCTATAAATGGCCAAAAACCAAAAAGCCAAAAAACCGCATTTGCAACCGCAATTTGTTTTGACGTAATACACAACGTTTGAGCGCTTTATTTTGCACAGATTATAATATTATTTATATTCAAACAATAGAATGTTATGTGATTTAAATTTCACATACACAGATAACAGAGCTTGATTTATATTTATGTGGGGCTGAGTGTATGCAATTCTCACATTTCTGTACAACAGAGCGAAAAGTCAGAAAAGACCAATGAAGCAATGGAAAGGGGTATAGGGGAGAGGGTATTAGCATAGTCAGCATAGCACATGAAACGAAATTCATTGACGACGAAAAGCAGAAGAGAGTAGGGTACTGCAGAAGGCGTATAACGGATAGAAGCAAAGGTGTAGTGTTACGTTTTTGCTAAAAGTGAATAACAGTCAGTGAAAGAGAGAGTAAGAGAGAGAGAGACAAAGAGGAAGACTGCTTCATACACTGCGTTTAATGTAAACAAAAGAAGGCATGCAGAAGTCGACGAAGCACTGTACTCTGTGACATAAGAAAGATCGAATAAAGCGAAAGAGGACAGAAGACAGACACAGTGCGTAAAACGTATGTGAGTGCAAGTGCACTTAGAGCATAGAACGAAAGAGAAGGAGAGCAACAGCGTAAGGGAGAGCGAGAGGGCAGTCACATACATGTGCATTACAAGAACTTCGTTCGGCAAAAAAAACGATGTCAGCCGAAGGAAGACAGCCGAACGACAGAGATGAGAACACGGAGACTGCGTGAGAGCTCAAATTTTATAGTGAAAGAGGGATAGAGAAGGAAGGAGAGCAGCCTAACGGCGCGCATTCGCATACGCATGCAAGAGCGAAACACACACACATGCACACACACATGCACACACTGCGATGCCCACACACATGCACAGACACACACATTGTGCATCACAAAGTTTGAGGGGAAGCATGACAATAGATCACATCAAGTGATTACAGTGGTCCGTGGGTGGCCGAAAAACAGACGAATTTAAGTTGTTTACAAAATGAGTAAATTGCACATTAATCCAGCCCTGCTTTATCTGAAGAAAAATTGCCTAATAATAAAATAATATTTTATGATTGAAGAAACACTGTAAAGTGTGCCAATAATAAGTGTTAGAATGCATATAATATTATAATATATATTATTATTTAATATATTTTATATTATGTACCAGTGTACTCATTTCTAAGTTTTAGAATATATTTAAGATTATTATACATTATTTTTTAATATTATTTAATATAATTTATATTATGTACATGCTTACTCAATTCGTAGTGCAATTTGAATATTTGAATTTCTTTCGTCAATTGCCATGCAAACATTCCAAAAGTCAAGGAAAATTTATTCATTTATTTACTTATTTTATGGGAGTAGCGTATTTATATTATTTACCCTTTCAAATTCATTCACAAATATTCATTTATATAGACTACGCTGTCAAATGAGCTGCAGAGCGTTAAGTAATTAAAACAGATATGACAAATGTGTATTGTATATTTTATAGTCTTGGTCTCAGTCTCATTCAGACAGGCTGACATAACAACAATAACAATTTTGGGGAAAAAGCTGGTGGAAAACTGTGAAAATAACAGCCAAAACTAACAAGCAAAATTAGACGATTGTAACTAAGATGAATGCCATTAGACAGCCCAAAGAGAGAGATGGGGAGGGAGAGAAAGAAACAGAGACAGTGACTAAACCAGAGGCTGCCAAAAGATAGACAATGCGACCCAGTTACGTGCCTTGCTTATCGTTGATTTAGAGGGAGAGGGTAGGGTGGGGTCTAGCGGGGAATTAGGAATTATTCGAGCAGGAAAGACACTTGAAATTGAAAGATATGCGATGACAGCAACAACAACAATAACAACAACAACGAAACTCGTAACTCGCTCGATAAGCAAACCTACAACCGGAGGCATTGTTACCTTCATTCCACAGAAATGCCTACCTGCCCTGCCCCCTACCAACCCACCCCACCGGCCACGCCTCCCTCCCCTCTATGTCGACTCATTTGCTTTGCTCTGCTTTACTTTGCTTTTGGGTTGCCTTATTTACTTTTACGTTTACGTTTAGTTGTTCGTCTTATCTCATGGCTAATTGACTGATAAGCGCCACAGCAATTTGTGCGTTCTAAGAAGAGTTTTTCGCTTTGGTTTCGTCTTCTCGCAGCAGATAAGATAAAAATTAATTAAATTGAACGAACATTAAATGGAAAAAGTAAAATAAAATAAAATGAAAAAAAAAATAGAAACTTTTGAGCAAAGCTCTGGGTTAATCTTCACTTTAACGCACACACAAAAAACTTCCTGTTCTATTTCCTATGGCTGGATTCTTCGACTTCTTATTTTTCTTTTGCTTCTTCTTCCTGCCATTTATCAAAGTCCCAATATTGCTGGCATAATTAGACGCACATTAAACTGTATATTAAGCGAAAACCCCAAGAAAACTATTTGATGGGAGAGTGCAAATGCGGGTATTGCTGCCATTTAAGCTAAATGAAATATTACAAAATCTGCCAGCGAAAGGAGAAAGATAGAGGAGACAGAGAGAGGGAGATAGAAAGAGATTGAGAAAGAGAAAGAGAATAAAAGAAAACGAACACAAATTACGAGCGCACAACAAAGTCCAAGAATTTTGCTTTGCCAAGAAGGGTTCATTGTCGCGAGTTTTTCCTTTTGATTTTCTTTCTTTTTTCCTTCTTTTTTTTTCTTTGCACTTTTTTCCCTTTCCTTTGGGGAAACACTGTTACTTTTGCATAGTTTAGCTGATACTCGAACCACCCATGGAAAAACCTTGGCTGATCATTTGTCATTTCTCTTTATGCACAAAGTTTTTGAGAGAGAAAAAAAGGGGGCGTGTAGTTTGAAGACGCTGATTCGCATTTTCCATTCTTGAAGATTATGATTATTATTATTATTATTATAATTATGATTATTATTTATGCAGACTTAATCCACTGTTATTTAAACGCAGCCTCGAGTCTGAGCTTAATATTCATTTGCATTTCTCGCTAAAAAACTTTTGTCGCACCACCAAATTTTGGAGTTAGTTCCTAATGAGTTGCGTGCTTTTCGCCAGCGTCACAAAGTTTTCTTTGGCTTCAGTTTCTTGGCAATTTATAATACCAAGGCAATTTTGAGCTCAAGACCAAAACTGAAACAAAAGATTTCCCACATTCCACATTCTCACTCGCTCACACTCTAACTCTCTCAATCTCAAAATAAAGCAGAACAGATGATTATTTTCTTAAACAAAGCTTTCATTTCATGTCTTGGATATTGAAGTAATTTGATGCAGGATGAGCATATGCAATTCTATAGAATTTCATTCAAATTAATACTATATAGTAATACTAATATATTAGTAATTAATAATAATAGTAATTATTTATTTAATACTATATCGTAACTTTTTATTTAATTCGATCTATAATTTTAAAGAAATTTGTTTATTTAAATTGCTTTATAATTCTATAGAAATTCTGTGGAAAAACATTTCCCAAATTATGCCCAATTACTTCTATAGATACCGACAAAACGAAAAACAGAAACGAAAAAAAAATACGAAATCGTAAAAAAAATACAAAAATTTCAATGTCTTTCACCCGCGCCGTCTGAAAGTGAGACTATAGAAAATCAAGAAACGATTTATGCGGCATGTTAAAGGTAAAGTGGGGAAACAATGTTGGCTCTGATTTCGAATTATGCGCCGTGTCAGCAAAGGTCACGGCAACTGGGCAGAAGACGTGCATCAAAGTCAAACCACAGCTGATAATGATGCAGATGATCATAATGATGATGATGATGATGATGATGCTCTGCTGATGATGCAGAGCTGATGCTGTGTGAAAACGTGTTTTATGCAGAAGCAGGAAATGTGTTTGACTTGCTGCTGCTGTTGTTGCTGTTATTGTTGATGTTGTTGTTGTTGTTGTTATTGTTGCTATTGTTGCTGTTATTGCTGCTGTTGTTGCTGTTGCTGCTGCAACAAAAACCGGCAGCTGCACACGCATACAGAACACAGGAGCTAAACTAAAACACAAACTGAGGCTGAGACTGCGACTAAAACACTGACTTAACTCTGTGCTCTTTTGGGGGTAGGGGGAGGTAGGTTGGGGGATGGGGTATAAGCCTGGCACTTTGGTGCAAAGAAAGTTGCCGTGGAGAAAATTTAATCAAAATATTTGCACATCCGCCAAGCGAGAAGCTGCCAAGGCGACTAGAATTACCAGTACCAATACCCCAAACCCGTAGCCATAGCCATAGCCATAGTCATACTCTCCTACCAAGCCAATGCCAAAGAGAGACAGACGGACAGGCAGACAGACAACAGGTCTTGTCTTCCCAGTGGCAACAGACTGCAGCGGCTCCTTTTGGGTATTTGGTGCATGAGAAACCAGTCAAACCTCATTCGCGGCACACGACGTTGTTCAGGGGCTTCTTTCTTTCTTAGTTGCTGCTATTGTTTTTGTTTTTTTGGAGCAGCTTTCAAACTCCAATTTGAGCTTGAAGTTGTTGTGTCTTTGACAATTATTTACCGTTGGCGCTTAACTGTTAATTTGCCAGGCCAACAAACAGTTCGAATTGCATTACAGTTCGACTTGGCATTGCAGCTCCATCCCCAGATCTAGCAGCTCCAGCTGCATCCTCTACTCCATATACACATTCCAAAGCATGGCTATATAGCTCTTAATTTGACAATGCCAACCCAATCTGTCTCTCTTTCTCTCTTTCTCTCTCTCTCTCTCTCTCTCTTTCTCTCTCTCCCTCTCTCTCTTGCTCTTGCTCTAATATCATTTTTATTGATACATATATAGTATATATCCCTATAGAGTCATGTGCTCTCCTCGCACAAGAAATGTAATTAAATGTTTTTGTGCACGTACATCATGCGCTTCTTCTCCCTCCCTCCAGCTCTCTCTTTCTGCTTCGCCTCGCTTCTTTCTCTCTCTATCTGTTTCATCTATGCGCTCGTCATAATTAGAAAATAAATTACAGGATGAGCTGTGCTATTAAACTGCAATTAAATGATTGCAAAAATGAAGAAGACAAATACAATTTATGACATGACAGAAAACATGTTTTCTGTTTTTTTTTTTGCAGATCTCGGATTTTCCATTTGGAAAAACGATAGCTAATTAATTGTGAAGCTGGCCACTCATACATTTTTTTTTTATCTATCTTTCTTTTTTTTTGAAAATGGGAGGATAATTTGATCAGAGCAAACGAAAACGATAATGAAAACTTGTGGAAACTCGTTAAAAGTTGTCCACTTTTATTGAGTTTTCAGTTCCACTCACTAGCCAAAGTGTTTAATTGAAAACGCAAACTAACTTACAAGTAGCCAAGTAGTTCAATGAGTCGACGAATGTATACCCTATATCTATCAATAGACAATTGTAAATGTAAAAAATGTAAAAACTCAAAATAAAATAATTACTTTTAAAATTTATATTTAATTTGAGTTAGAAAACAAAAAATAAATAAAAAAAAATTAAAATAATTACTATAGAAAATCCTATTTAATTTTAGTTTGAAAAAATAAAAATTTAATAATTACTCTAAATATAAAAAATTATAAATAAATAAATAAAAATAAAATAATATCTCTAAAAATGTACATTTAATTTTAATTTAAAAAAATATATATATTATATATATATATAAATAAATTTAAAATAATTACACTATGAATTTCTATTTTATTTCAGTTAAAAAAGAAAAAATAAATAAATTATTTAAGTTTAACCTCTTCAATTTATTTTAATGTATAGTACATCTCTCACTGAAGACTTTTCATATACCCTGCATAGTAGGTCAGTTAATTAATGATACTTGCGGCGTTCCAGCCATCTTTAAGTTTTAGCTTTTTTTTGCTTCGACTGCGGCTTGGCTAACCTTGCACTTGCTTTGGCCCTAGTACAAGGTCAACCGAACAGCGCCAACTAATTTCAGGGTCGAAAGTGTAAAATAGGAAAAGGAGCCGTGGTGCTCTGCCCTCCCGTCTCTCCGAAAATAATGCTGCATAAAACTCTGACTGTGGTGTGGCAAGAAATCAATTGTTCATTTGCATATGCATGGCTTTTCCAGCAGCAGCGGCAACAATAATAACAATAAAAGCAACAAAGACAACAACAAATAGAAAACTGAAAACTGAAAATGTTGGCTATAAAATGGTCATCAGTTTTAACTCGTACTGCTCCCAGTTGGCCAGGTCAGTTGGTTTTTGTCTGCTTTATGGCAGCAGTCGACCTCAATATTTATTCGTTTCTCTGTTTGCACACAGAGAGAAAAAGAGAGAGAGAGAGGGAGAGAGAGAGGGAAAACCATTTCGTGAAGCAGCAGCAGCAGTGGCACTCATTCAGGCATTCAACTGAATATATTCGGTTATTCGTTTATTTCGCTTATTCGGTTATTCGTTTATTCAGGCAAAGCATCTTCTACAGTTTCGCGTTTCGTGCATTTTTCATGATTTCTCGCATTGGTCTCGTTTTCCGCTTTGCTTAAAGTTTAACAATTTTTAAGACCTGATGATGCTGGAAAAACTGACTCTGAAAATTGGACCAGGGCCAACTGGCTGCCTCAACTTGAGCCAAAGAAAAAAAAAATTGAATAAAAACTAATTCTCCAACTATTTGGCTAAAGTAAAACAGCTGAAGTACAAGTAAATAGCCAAAACAAAACAAAAATGAAGATGAAGAAGAGGCACAGGCAAAAGAAAACTCAGAATCCCAAAAGTTATCAACGTTAATTTTGTTTGCTCAGCTTTCCACGCGCCAGCAGTGAAAAATTAATAAATGCCTTTTGCAAGTTGGGATCATAAACAGATTTAGATTTAATCAAATGATAAATCCAATATATATATATATATACATATATATATTTATACGTCTTTCAATGTGGCAACTCGATTAAATATGCCACTGGGAAAACGAGCATGTCAGTGCAATGATAACGAAAAGCTATATACCCTATACATTTTTACGTGGGTCTACATATGTGTATGTGTGTGTGTGTGTGTTCCTGTGTGTGTGTGTGTGTTCCTGTGTGCCACATGAGAAATGGCTACAGATATTGTGAGCAGAATTGTTCAGGGGTTTGGAAAAATGCTTTTAGCTTCTGTATAAACTATCATCAACAGATTTTTCGGCTGCGTTCCACATTTTATGGCTGCACAATAACAAATATTTTGTGGGCGCAATACACACATACACCAACACACACACACACATACACACATATACCCCAACATATACACTCTCACACAAGACATTACACTATGCTACACACAAAACATATACTTTTATTTGTACCCTGTCCTCATAACTAACCTTGCCATGGGTCGAGTCATTTTGTCGGCACCACAAATTAGAGCGAGAAGGGGGTGGATGGGGTGCTGAGGTGCTGATGGGTCTTGGGTCTGTCAGGCAAAGAGAAATCGAAAATGTAACGCTTGAAAATTGCCTGTCAAATGACAAAAATGGTTTCATTTTTGCGCCCTAATGGCAGTTGGTCATTTTTTATGGTCCCAAAAAAAAGAAAAACAATTTTTTGTTGGCCTTTTATTTTGGTTAGTGCCGTGAGATTAGACATAGACCTCAGAGCTGTAACCCTCGGCTAAGTTATAATACTATTTATACACACACTCATATCATCAACATTTGGACTCGGACATGGCACATGTTGTGGTCATAATGGTTCGGAGTCGCACAGCTGGAATCGCACACGTAGCCGGAATGGCTCAATGTGGAGCGACTTTTTGTATGGGTTGGCTAAGGGGTTAACAGTTGCCATATGAATCTGTAAGGTCCCGAAAGGTCAAAGCGAACAAAGAGATAAATTGTAAATTGAACATGAACTTAAACTTGAACTTGACATTGATATAAGTTTTGCAGCGTGAGAAACAATATTTGTAATGAATAACTTAAATAGAATTCAAAAAAGAATCCCACACTTGAATTACAATTAGTTCTAGCTGTTAGTTGGTAATTAAAGCTTGAAATATTGTTTTTGTAATCTTGGCAATTAAAGGTAAACAAATTGTTCTTGAAAATCTTGCAAATAAATCGCTTTCAGGCAATTGCATCGATCGGAACAGATAACGAGGTCCTTTAGTCAATTTAATACTACATAAACATTGCCTGACATTTCGACATTTAATGAGGTATAAATATTTCAAAAGATTTGTTCTCGTTATACTCAATCGGCACCTTGAACAACAACTACAAAGAGAGAAGGAGGACAGCGCAGACATAAAACTGTCAAAAAGTCGCCTATATAAATCGCTAAACTAAATGCCTCTCATAGTTTAATGTCACCTCGAGGGATTTGAGTTGCACACACAAGAGAGTAGAGTACATAACAGAGCAGAGACAGAGATCTATAGTTGGGCTACAACCAGACAAAGTGTCGCTCTATCGCTGGGTCGAAAGAAGCAGGAAAATAAACCACAACAACAGGAAGAAGACGGGCCAAAGGAAAACAAGCAACTCGCATCAAAATTGCAAGAACTGTGGCAACTGGTAACTAGCCATTGATGCACTGCAAGAAATTACATGATACTTCTTAGAGGCACCCAATTTAATATAAAATTATTTTGGAATTCGATTCTATTATATGTCACAGAAGAATTAAATGTTGTCTGTTTTTGATCTTCAATTTCTATATAATATTAATGTTGCATTAACTTTGGGACAATCTTTATGTATCAAATTGTTATTCTCTGTGTAGAACTCTGTTCTCTGTTGTCACGTTATGTTATCCTGTCTAACAAAGATTTTTAATTTTCTTTCTATATACTAATATTGCAATGTTTTTGGGACACCCTATATATCAAATTGTTTTTCTCATAGTTTCTGTATATATCAAATTATCTTTCTCTATAACTTTGTTGTGATTTTGCGAATTTTTAATTTTTCTTTTTCAATATTATAATCTTGCATTAATTTTGGAAAACCTTGTATATATGAAATCGTTTCTCTCTGTGTAGAACTTAGCTGTGCTTTTGCCATGTTATCCTGTCGCGTCCTGTCGCTCTTTGTTGTCATTAAAAGGCGCATGAATTATGCAGCAGTAGTACCAACGACTAGCGTACTAGTTGCACTGTATAGGTGACAGTGGATGCCACTAGCTACAAATATATATATATATATATATAGTGTATAGTAAGGGTTTCAATATTTAGCTTGTCTAGAGTTCAGGTTTGAGATTTGTTCTTGTTGTTGTTTGCTGTTTTAATTAACTAATTAAGATTTTTCTATGTCGCTTGTCGCTTGTGTCTGTTGCAACATTGCGGAATGTTTGCATTATTTGTTGCAGCCAAGTTGTTAAGGACCCAATTAACCTTTTATGGCCATTTGGCACAATAAACGAGTAGAATCCAGAGAGAGAGAGAGAATCTGAAACCTAAAACCGAAAAACCAACAACGAAATGTGCAGACAATGCCAGACAAAATCTAAAGCTACTTTGTAGTAGCATCTTAAAAGACAACACTGTCTAGAGCTCAAGCTGCAACTGCAACAGCAACTGCCACAAAAGTAGCAGCAGAAGCAGAAGCAGAAGCAACAACTGCCACTTCAGTTGCAGTTGTTGCATTTGTTGCAGCAGCAGACCAGGGCTAAATTGCATACCATACTTGGCGCTTATTAGTTTCTTTGTTGCTACTTTTTTTTCCAAGTTTATTTTTCATTGTTGTTGTTTTGTTGTGGCCTAACAATGATCTTGTTTTTTTTTTTCGGGATTGCCACAATGGCATATCATAAATTCCCTGAACAAATTGACATTGGGTGAAATTTGTTGCAGTTACGTATCCCAAAAATGGCACAAAATGCAGCTCATGTTGGCCAGTTTTCCAAGACGCTGTACATATTGAGAGCTGGCCCAAACCAAATTTGGCATATGGGTTTCTGGTTATTCACAAACACTCACACACTCACACACACACAGTTTGAGTTCAAGTTGAAATCATACAGATATATCAATGTAAAGCTGATGAGTTCATAAAAGACTCGAAAAGACTTTATTCCATATGAAGACATTTTGACTAAACTTGAAATAATTTTTTGTTTATAAAAATATACACTAATTCAAGCAAACGTGGCATAAATATATATTTATCAATGAATGCCCATCAAATATCATTGAATATACTCATTAATTTCATGCTCTATCGGCTAACACTCGTGACATTATTTCTACCTTATTTTAGGCATTCATTTTACTCACCTCCATGCGGCTGATTATCAATTATTTAGTTATTATGAATGTGTGAATGGGTATTTGTTTTTGCCACAATCGTTCGTTATCTGCAATGAAAATGAAAAAAAAAACATCAAAACTATATAGTTATAAGTTAAATAACTAAATATATGCCAATTGTTCAGACAGGTGAAAAGACAGATAAGCTATTTTTTATCAGCTGATAATGGACAATATGATAATGGTATAGTTTTTTTATGGATTTTTTTTCCATTTCATTAAATATGTAGCGCATTAGTTGCAGCCACAATTTATTACCCAGACACCATATGTACGTACACATAGAGAAAGAGAGAGAGAAAGAGACAGAGAGAGAGAGACAGAGAAAGAGAGCTACTGGCTCTTAGTTAGTAGCTTCATTGATGTCCGGATGTATCAGTCTTGCAATAGACATGTTCAATTCA
>JBANCZ010001461.1:0-21502 GCA_037040025.1 Sphaerogastrella javana | reverse complement strand
AATTTCATATGAACAATTACAATTATTAAATTTGATATAGTTTATGAATTTGCCTTTTCATGCCTGAATAAATTACAGTTTGTTGTTTAAATTAAAGTTTAGTTTCTACTAATGTTTTGATTGTTATTATTATTATTATTATTATTATTATACAATATGCATATGCTGCATTCCATTTGCTTCAATGCATCTGATTTATAAGGCATTTTTCAGGTATTATAATGAGTCTATTCACCTTCATTCACATATTCACTATACTATACGATAGCGCTTCAATTTATAAAATTTTTTCATTGTCAATTTTTGCTTGAACTTTCGATTTGTTTCAAATCAATGCACTTTAAATAAATTTATAGTTTTTTTTTTAATTATTATAAATAGTAAAGGGTTTTTCAACAGGGACGGGTCAAAATAAAATTGAAACAAGATGTGTGTCTTATACTACCGGTTGAATCAGTGACTGAATAAGAAAAAACCAAATTTGAAAGATGTCACCAATACAAAAGGGACGCTGCAGATTATTAACATGTACCCGCTCTATTTGAAAGACCCTGTATAAAGGTGTGGAGTGCGTGCAATTGGGGTTCCTTTGACTTTTGTATTAATTCCCATAAATATATGCATATAATTTTGTGTGACTTGAGTTGCGCTTTTGGTAAAGTAACAACAACAATTACAACAATAACATCAATTACAACCACAGCTACAACAATAGCAACTACAACAAAATGATTAACCCTAATTAAAGTCAATTGTTGGAAGCGTTTGAAGCGTGGGCTTAAATGAAGCCACTAAAAATATTTGAACTATTTTGTCAGTGTTCTATTGTGTTTTAACTAGTTTAACTACAGGCATACAGACAGACAGACAGACAGACATACAGACAGACAGACAGACATACAGACAGACAGAAAGACAGATAGATATATAGACAGACAGACAGATAGACAGACATACATACACACATACACACTCATATACACTCACACACACTCATTGACCATAGAAGTCGAGCAAATAAATGTTGAATAAATGTGATATATATCACTGAATCAGCAGCAAATATTTAATCACAAAATAAGGAAAATGAGTTAATTAACAAACCAAGCGCATTATTTGCATACATAAAGCACATTTCCCATTGAAAATCAAAATTAAAATTCATATTAAAAATAGAACTAGAAGTTGAGCGTTTTAATTTGATTTGTAGCTGGAAAAATTTCATTTGAAATTGTTGCAAAAACTTTAATCATATACAAAAAAAAAAAAAAAAACTAAAAAAAATTGTAACAAATCGTTAACTAACTTTAAAAAATGCATATTAATCAATGCGAATTGAACTAGTTTTTCTTTCTTTTTTGGGGCTAACTGAATAAACTCTTTGATTGATTGACGGATTAATTAAAACGAATTCAATTTGACTAAAGTAATTAAAAAAAAAAAGAAAAAAGAAACAATGTTAAAATTTAATATGATTTATTAAATCATAGTATCAAAGCATGCAAATAAATTGAATTTATTAATCCATGGTTTTTAATATAAACATTTTGGAATGCAAATTTTTTAGATTTGTGCATAGTAAAGAAATGCAAAAAATTGCAAACGATAGAGTATTATATTACAGAGTATTTGTTTGCAGCTCATGCATGATTATATATGGCATTTATTCAAGATTGAATTGTGTTTAGATTAGATCATATTATTTACAAATATTAGAGATATATATGATCGGAAACATCGATGTTTTTATACCCTATAAAAACGAAAGTTTTCCAATTGCTGTCACCTTGAGAATTCGCTGCGTTGCAACATCGACAATATTGTTAAATATATAATATTATATATTTATTCATATGTATATATATAAATTTTTTTTTTAAATATATATTTTTAAATATATATTAACTTTTATTTATATATTTATTTTTATATACATATATATTTAATTCATTTTTTGCTACTTTATCCAATTTATACTTATGGTTTATCAGTGCTCCAATGGCGAAGGGCAGAAGGTGCTGTCGGACGGTTCTATGGGGTGCTGCTCTATATATGTGATTTAAATATGAATTTCACAATATTTGTTTACATGTTAAGTATATGATGATGTGCTTGGCCTCGCCACTGTGCTCTGGATGCAGATTCTCATTTTCTGCTGAAAATGCTGATGAGGCGAGAATTGTTGATGAGAGAAGAGGAAGGTTTCCCATTTCCCGTCTGGGTATCATATGCTAATTAAGAACTTATTTAATAATATCTGGTCAAAGCAAACAGGTACAAATACGACAACACAAACACACACAGATACACACATACAGATACACACACACACACACACAGATACTTATAACTGAAGATGGTCAAATCAGTTGGGACACCTGTTTACAAGTTTAATGTGCATTGCTTTGTCTCCCTCACTCTCTCAATCTCGCCTTATCTCTCTTTCTTTTTTTTCTCTCTTTTTGTCTCTTTCCTCCCCTTTCAGTTGCTTTGTGATTCTGATAACTGACCCGGCACAAATCGCAAACTGTTTGCGCAGCTGTTTTTGCCACTTTCTTTGCCATATATAAGGCGTGTACATTCAGGTGCACATATACACATATACACATAGACATTTGTATATATCTACACACTATATACATATATATAAAGACTTTTTCATGTGAATAAAATTTGTTTCTCACAAACGTCTCCGATTACACACCGTTGCGCCCAAATAGTCGAGGCATACAAAACCAAAAACAAAAAAAAAACATATTTGCTGATAAGCTATAAAAACACACACACACTTACACATACATATATATTTATATGTGCTCACACTCACACATACAAGTGCATAAAGCATGAGCGACTAATCCCAGTGACACAAATTGCAACAAATGTAGCCTAAACATTTAATCGAATTATTTAACGAGTTTTATAAACTCGAAGTATGCACAATTATTCAATATTCTTATCGCACTATGGCCACAAAAGAATCAAATGTATCAAATATTCTACAAATTCCAAGCTGATAAATGAGCTTTCTTTCAAAAACAATCGATAAATGTGTTTGGTTTGATTAGCTTGCTTGATTCCATTGATATCTTTTGATATCCGATTATTCTTTTATTTTTTGGAGTTTCTTTGTTTCCGGGGGAACAAATCATAGTAACAGACAATAGTCACAAATGACAGGAATAAACGATGGTAAATATCGATAGTAACAATCAAAAATGATTGTAAGAATCAAATTCAAACGATAGTACATATTAAATGGTAAGAGTCTAATGTAACAACTTATAGTAATCGATAAAATATAGTAAGAATTCGATCGCAAGAATTAATTGGTAATAAGAATCGATAGTAACAGACGATAGTAACAATCGATAACAGTCTAAGTCTAATTTAGCAACTTATAGTAATCGATAGAACATAGTATGAATTAGATCGTAAGAGTTGATTGGTTATAAGATCGATAATAACAGTCGATAGTAACAATCGATAACAGTCAAGAGTGAAAATTGACAATAGCAAAAAATAATAATAACCAAAAAGAATATATGGTGGAATATTCTCTTCAATAATTTCAATCAGAATAATATTTGATGTATGCTATAATTTTAGTTCCAATAGATATAAACACTTTAAAGCCAGCATTTTGTGTGCCGAAAATCGGAGCCCAGGGTCTTGTTTTGTGGGGTATATCAGGTTAGGTCTTTCGTGTAGTTGATGCGATCGTTATATCTATGAAACTATGGCCCAAAAATTGCCATAACTCTGAGCCAATAAATGCAACTGATATGTGTGTGGGTGTGTGTGAGTATGTGTGCGTTTGTGTGCGTCTGTGTGTGTGTGGTTAAAACATATTTTGGGTTTTGGTACGCTGTTTTATGATACCCAAAATTCTGATTATGCCCGAGCATATTTCAAATATTTAACGGCCAGCACGAAAATATAATGAAAGGACCACGTTTTGCATATCGGTTAGTTGTCTCTTCTGTTCAATACAGTAAACGCTCGCTAAAATGAATACAAGCGTGGTCGTTTAAAAAACATACATACATATGTATATATTAAACTATTAAGTGAATTGTTAATAGTTTATTATGTTTCATTTTGATGTATTCAAATCATATGGAATTTGTATACACTGTAGGAGTTGCACTTGGATGAGTGTTTACTGTACTTGAGTTGTTTAATTGAAGCATAAAATGAAAGAGAGAGGTACAGTGATGAAGGGAAAATGAGGGGGGAAGAGATGCTTGGATATACTGAGGAAGAGAGCGAGAATAGACAGGGAGTGAAGAGACGCAGCACAGCATTAGATAAATCATATTTTTTGGGGCTACTCTTGGTGGCATTGTTGAGTGTAGTATTGTTTTATTGCGTACAAAATTGATTGACCCACAAAGCGAATAACAATAATAACAACAACCACAACAACAACAAGAATAACAATAACAACAACCGCAACAAGAACAAAAAGAACAAAGATCGGCCAGATATATAGTGATTGTGTTGCACTCTCTGATGCGGTGCAACGCTCGAAAAATGTTGTGCATTATTCTAATGCGTTTTTATTGACAATATAATCGCATTGGCCAATTCATGCAACATCAGCAGTGGCATCAACATCGGCATCAGCAACATAAATAACAATAACAATAACTATTATGCGTTATATGCTACCCCAAGGTCCGGTTTTGATGCCCTCTACCTCTCTCTCTCTCTCTCTCTCTGTCTCTGTCTGAAACCCTTTTTCCTCATTCTTTCTCTCTCTCTCCCTCTTACTATTCCTCTCTCTATTGGTCTACCTACAATGGCTGGCAGAAGTTTTGTGCCAAAATATGCAAAGTGCATGCCATATGAAACACAATAGCAAAAATCAGCAGGCGGTCAACAATTCAAATTCACCAAATTACAATTCCGACAAATTCAAACAGTGCGTGTGTGTGTTTCTTTCTCTCTCACTCTCTCTTTCTCTCGCTCTCTCTCTTTATGAGCAGCATGTGGCATGTGGCATGTGGCATGTAGCATGTGGCAGCCAGTTGTCATAGAGCTTTGCAGCAGCAACTACTCATTGCAGTCACACTGTATGATACCAATGTCTTTACATATTTTCACATTATTTTCGTTTTTTTTTCCCTCCTTTTTCCTTTTTTTTTTTTTGACATTTTGTATTGGTCTTTATGCTGCCCAACAATCTGCAACCCGCAACCCCCTGTTCGACCTCATCTACAACCGGCTTGACTTATAGCATTTCCTGTTGAACAAATAGCTTTAAATGCATTGCTTTAACTGTATCTAGGGATGACAACAGAAATCGATTAATCGATTATTTAATAATCGTTTAATTATAATATATTGCGATAACTTACATTACACATTACATTACACTTTTTATTGATTCGATTAAATTGAAATTTTTAGGCAAATAATCGATTATTGTGCAGCGATTAATCGTTCCATCCCTAAGTATATCGATATGCTACATTGCAAATACTAGCCATATCTCTTTCCGATCGTAATCTTTTCTATATATACATGTGCATTATTATATAATCATAATATTATTATGAAACTTAATCCATAAGTTTGAATATCGATTGTAATCATTTCTGAATAAATTATTAAACTTCTTCTATTAGTTTGAATGTCTCTGAGTACTTAGGGTATTTTCAAGTTGTGCTTTTTGTATGTTTTGTTGCTTAATTGCTATTGTTAAATGACAAGAATTTAAGCGATCCAAAGAAACAAAAACAAAAGAAAAACTAAAAATAAAAAAAAAAACATTGTTGGAAATGGAATTTAATTGTTTGGGGAAATTGGAATTCTGGTACAGCTAACTGTTTGCAACTGCTGCCGCTAACTGTTTGTTGTTGTTGTTGTTGTTGTTGCTATTGTTGTTTCTGTTAACTTGGCCAAAAACTGTGCTTATTGCAGCGTTCTAAGTATGATCAACTTGACGCTCTTGTTCTCGCTCTTGGTTTCCCGCTCTCTTCCGCTCTTGCTAACAATTGCTGAAGTTTGCACACCTTAAAAAATATTTTCATGCCACAGGCGGCACTCAATAAATTGTTTGTTTCATTTGCCTCAGCTCTTACACGCTTGCCCTCTCTTTCTCATTCTCTCCCTATCTCTTTCTTTTGCACTCACTTGTTTACTCGCTCTGACTGCTGCCATTGCTGCTGCTGCTGTTGTTGCTGTTGCTGCTGTTGCTGTTGTCGTTGTTATTTGCTTTAGCGCGCATTTCAATTAGCATTGTGCCACTTGCAACAACAACAACCACAACAACAACAACAACAATATTTAATGAAAACTCACGAATCGATAAAAAAAAAGTCGGCAACAAAAAAATGCAATCAACTCAATATTTATAGACAATGGTACAGCTCAAAGTTGTTGCTGTTGTTGCAAGTTCTCCTGTTGTTGCTAGTGTTGCTGGTGTTTCTAGTGTTGCTGGTTTTGCTGCTGTTGTTGCAGTTGTTGCAGTTGTTGCTGTTGTTGCAGTTGTTGCTAGTGTTGCAGTTGTTGCTGTTGTAGTTGATGTTGTTGCTAGGGTTGCTTCTGTTGCTGGTGTTACAGTTGTTGCTAGTGTTGCTGCTGCTGCTGCTGTTGCTGTTGCTATTGTTGCAACCCTCAAAATGTTGCCATATTTTGTATGTTTTTTTTTTAGTTCTTTTGGTTCGAATGCTTGAGCAAAAGTTTGTTGTAGTTATTACTACTATTGTTATTCTTGATGTTGTTAGTGTAGTTATTAGGCAGCTAATGAGCACGTAACAAATACCCTAGCCGGGCAACACATGAACAGGGTATACATTTTTCAAAATCTAAATCAAATATTCTTCCAACGAACTTTTTCTTAGCATTCACAATGAGCCAATGAATTATTATGTCTAATATGCGATTTGTTGTTCTCTGTTTGACTGCAATTAATATGCCACAGAGCTCTGCTCAGAACGTTGAATGCCACAAAGCTGCAGCTGAGTGATTGAATGCAGCAACAACTACTTACCACTCACCATTTACCACTTACCACGTAGCACCACCACCACCAGCACCACTACTCCTCAAGTTACACACTCTTTGCGCCGCACGATCAAGGCCAACGGGTCATTCATTGGGCTCTGCGTGTACCTGAGTCTTTTTTTCTGTTTCTGTTTCTGTTTCCTCATTATTCTGTTCTTCTTACCTGTGCCCATATTATTGGTTACCTTTTTCTGCTGCATTTGCATAAGCTGCACATACATATATACACGAACATACAATACAGAAAATTTCATTGTAAGGCTGCATCACACCAAAACCCAAAGAACCCAACCCCCACTTTAACCCTGTCTCTGGGCCTAGAGCGAAGCACACGTTTACCATGTGCAAGTCGTCTATCTATGTTGGGTGCTTGTAGGCGGCTCAATAATACCCTGTAAATGTAAATTATTGCCAAAATATCAATTTCAACTCTCATGTGTTTAAATGATGAATGATGAATGAATGATTGGATTGATATTGATTTGCGTGACATCAATTTGAGTATATAATATTATTCTAAAATTTATTCGAATATTTCGAATAATAATATAATCTGTAACATTGATTATATATAAAATAATTTTACAGTAAATCTTATTTTATTAATTCTTTATTACATTATATATAATTTATAAAATTATATATTATATTTTATTTTATAATTATAGACTTACTAAATTTATAGTATAATATTGTATATTTTATTATAATTATAATATATACTATATTATTTTATTAACTATTTTAAACAACTTTAGTTACTTCTATAGTTTGAATTTGATTAGAAGAAATGTTTTCGTTGTTTACATCGGTCTGTAAACATATTTATTTTGATTAAATATGTGCTTATATACCCATTTCAACCGCCCATTATTGTAGGGTATGCCGCAGCTTTATTTTTTTAATTTTTAGTATTACGGCTCGCCTAGGAGCTCGCGTCGTGTTGGCCAGGTGCAAATTGATGCAGTCACATACCAAGCTTGCAACTTCACCATGATTGTGAGTGTGAGTTTGAGTAAGAGTGTGAGTGTGTGAGTGTGTATGAATACTGTATGTGTGTGTGTGTGTGTCAGTTTTGAGGCGACACTGGCTCAGACCAGGCTGCCATTAGACATTTCCGGTCATTGACTAAGTCAGTCGAAATATAATTGCCTAGACTTAAAAATCGATGTTAATTGTATGCAACATATGAAATAAATAATATAATTAAAATAAATTATGGCTTTTCGAATGCTTAATTAACTGTTATTTATTATATTCATATGAATATAGTATTTGATTTGTTCTCAAATCAAATGAGTTCATTTATTGTAGGGAGTGTTAATTCTAGGCACACAAACACAGGGTATAGGCCTGCATCTACGAAAGGTATTTACATTTTGGTTTCATCTGTCTGTCTGTCTGCCTACAGTTACTACATACCCTTTCTACACCCTTCAATCTCTCTCTTCACTCATTCTTTGTCAATTTCTTGTTCCCAGTTTTAGTCTTTCTCTGTCTCTCTTTTTTTTAGTATTGCCAGGCTGCAGTTACAGATTACATTATTGTTGCACAGGTAGCGCCCTAAACGGCTCTCTTTTCTATTTCTTTCTCTCTCTCTTTTTCTCTCTCTATCTGTCTATGTTTATCTCTGTGTCGACATTCATTCGGTCAGTCACATTGCAGTTGTTTGTCTATGCTGCTTCTTTTACCTTTTGGCCCTCTTTTGCTACTGTTACAGCTGCTGATTCTGCTTCTTCTTCTTTTTCATCTCCTTCTTCGTCTACTTCTTGTGCTTTTTCACTGGTTAGATAAACGAGTTAAGAGTGCGCCAAAGTTGGCTAACTACTTTCTGTTGACCACATTCTGACAGAGTTATCATTATGATTCCTATAATTATTCACAGACGCCAAAGAAAAAGTGAATTTACTTGGAAAGTTTTGCGAAAGTCTCACTTAGTATTGATTGCTATTCAACAGAGACACCAAGATTGAAATAGAGATAGAGAATGGAGAGAGAGAGAGAGAGAGAGAGGACGGATAATGGGGGATACGAATGTGAGTGAGAGTGATTATTTGACGAAGTTGTTTGACTCTTTATCTCAATACCAATTGTTGAATTAACTTTTTAATCTATTATTTATGATCAGTGATGAAGGCTAACCTGCATTTGTTGAATACCATAAATTCATACCTGGTTTATTTGGTTTTTATGAATACATTTGATAAATGTAATGTATATATAAATATATTCATATATTATGTAGTTGAGTTGCAATTTAAGCTATTCACTTAATTTATCTGGCTCAACTACTGGAGTCAACTATTGACAAACAGCGAGACCTTAGTTGCGCACCTTATTATAAAGGTTAGAAATTAAAGGAATACAGATTCAAATATAGAGTTGCATAGATATGTGGATATAAAAATGCAGATACAAAAATAATGGCATTATTATGCAGATACAAAGATACAGATACAAAGATACAAATGCAAACATATACAAAGATACAGATATAAAGATACATATACAAAGATACAGATGCAAAGATACAGATGCAAACATACAGATACAGAGATTCATATATAAAGATGCGAATCAAAGATACAGATACGAACATTCAGATACAAAGATGCAGATACAAAAATGATGGCATTATAATGCAGATAAAAAATATACAGAAACAAAGCTATAGATACAAAGATGCAGATACAAATATGCATTTACAGATACAGCTACAATAGATGCCGTTTTAATTACTGTATTAAATACTGTATATATTCATGGAATTTTTCTGAATAATATTTGATATTGATATTTGATATTACAGAGTTTATAAACATTAATAAGAATCAATGTAAATAATTGAAATGATTTATTTAATAAACACGAAAACAATTGTTAATTAATACTCACATGATGCATTTACTTATTATTTATTATTGCTGTTCTTGTTGTTGTTTTAATTTTAATTTTAATTTATTTATTTATTTTTTTTTTAATTTTTTAACAACTCTTTCGCCTTTTGAAGTGGTTTTCACAAATTTGTTTTGCAATTTCCGTTGCCATATAATACGTTATGCATGAAATGAATGCAATACTTTTTGTGTATTTTTTTCTTTGAATTTTGGTTTTTTTTTTTTTTTATTTTTGATATTTTTATAGTATACTGAATAATTGATGAATATATAATAGAGACAAGGTGGAGTAGAGTACTATAACTTAGTGCTTTTAAAAATAACTAAAAATGTAAAAAAGTGTTTTGGCTTTTAGCTCTTTTGGCATGTTGAATTCTTGGTTTCGTTTACTCTACATATTTTTGCGCTCAGCATCAGTATTGGGCATTATTTATGGCGGGAGTGACACGCCTACTATATACTATATATATATATATAAATGTATATATGTTTATATATTCAGTGAAGCCTTTTACCTTTATTTATGCATACAGAGAAATATATAACAGATGGAGCTTAGCTGCCCGCAGCGTTCTCTCTCTTTCTGATTCTTTCTCCCTCTTTCTTTCTTTCCCTTTCTCTTCCTTTCTCTCTCTCTCTCTCTTTCATTCTCTCTCATTTCGTGGGTGGCTGGACAGATTGTAGCTTGTGTCAGTGCCTCGTTTTTCAACACTCTCTCGCATTGCTAATTTTATTATGCACATATTTTATATACATTTACACGCCTTATCAACGCTACATAGTCTTGAATCTGAGTACACCTTATGCCTTTACCTGTGCTCCGCCCCATGCCAAGCTTTCAATCTGCTTCTACTTGTTCTAAGATGGGGGAGGGGGGCGGGTACAGGTGCTGGGGTTGCATCGTTCGTTGTTGCTGTATTTGTTCATTTTGTACGCGGCCAGGTTTCACTTGACGCTTTTAAATATTAAATAAACCCAACAGCGACAATAACAACAACAACAACAATGTCCAAGAACAAAGGTAAAAGCAGCAGCAACAACAACAGCAACAGCAGTGGCAGCAGTGGCAGCTTTGAGTGCTTGTGCACGTTGTGCAACTGCTGTGACGCCCCTCGCTGCCTTCGAACTGCTTTGCCTGCTGGCATTTAGCATTTGAAGTTGTACAGTTTGCCGTTTTGTTTGCATTCTGAAACCAAACTCCTCAAACTCTAAGCTCAACCACCTGCCACGCCCTCTCCCCACTCTCAGTCCCACTCCCCTGCGGCACCCATGGCTCATGCTGAGTTTTAACTGCCAGAAGGTGCAAGTCTTGCGGCATGCTGACAAAGTGCCGCAGTCGTTCCTGCTGCTGTTGCTGCTGCTGTTGCTGCTGCTGTTGCTGCTGCTGCTGCTGCTGTCGTCTGCTCAGCGGCCATCACTTGAGCTACAGCTTGCTGCTGATGCTGGAGTCGCCTCTAGAGCAGCCACAACAGCACGTGCAATCAAGCACAGTGGTAGGCACAGCTTGAAGCAATGACAAAATGTTAAAAAATAAAAAATTCCTTCATTCATTGAAAATAATAATACAAAATTTATAATATAATTATAATAATAGAAATATAATAATAAAAATATAATGCCAATAATATAATAATAATAATAATTATTCAATAATAATAATATAAACAATAATATAAAGAAATAATATGATAAAAAATAATACATTTATATTATTTCTAATTTATTTCTATTACTATTAATATATTTTTGTTATTATTATAATGTTTCCATTATTATTATTTTATTTCTTTTATTCATATAATGTTTCCATTATTATTATTATATTTCTATTATTATTATCATTATATTTATATTAATAATTTTATATTTATCCTATTATTAATATATTTATATTATTATTACTGTTACAAGATAACAATGTACAGTCGACTCTCGATAATTCGAAGTATTTTTAAGGTCCCTTGGAGGTTTGAATTATCGAGAGTCGACTGTATCTTATTAGTTTTGCAGCACATTCTCTCAAGCTGATTTTGTGCCACTGTGCAATGACATTGCGTCCGTCTTGCGTCCGTCTATTGTTTCTTGTCTGCACCGTCAGCCGCTTGGCCATGCTGCATGTGCAACCCATCATTGGCCACTTTTTAGCCGAAGGAGTAAGAGGACAGCTATTCCTCTCTTTTTTTGTTTTTAGCTTTCTTTCGTTCTTTTATTCTTACCAACGTTTCCCTCTTTTTTTTCAGCTTTCACCTATACTGTCGCTTACTTTTCGCTTGCTGCGTTTTCCGTTTTATCACAGTGTTTGTTGTATTTGTTGTCGCTTCTCTTGTTGTTGTTGTTGTTGTTGATGTTGCTTTTTCTGTTGTTTTCCTTTGGGTTTTTTCTTGTTTGCAGTTTGCACTTGCCGTTGCCTTGTTATGGTGTTTTATGACGCCTTGACGTATGCTGCAATTTATTTTCATTTTCATTACCATTGTTTATTCGCCTCGTCCCCACACACTTTTCTCTTTCTCTCTCTCTCTCTCTCTCTCTTCCTCTCTCTCTCTTTCTCTTTTATGTTTTTTAATAGCATTCGCGTGAATTAGCTGGGGGCTTACGATAGATTTTAATTTATGCTTTATTCATGCCATGAGCCAAACAAAAACAAAAAAAAAGATCAATGTGTTGTTTTTCAGCTGAATTTAGCTATAAAAAATTGTGCGGGTTCGTATCGAAATTGTCAAAAAAAAAAAAAAAAAAAAAAAATTAAGAGAAGAAAAAAATGGTTGTATTTCAACATATTCGAAACGTAAATACAACTCGTAATATTTGCGATTTCATGCGAGAATTTCATATGTCTCACAGCATCTATGGGATATACTATGTGAAATGGTTATACAAAAAAGTACCGGGACTGGATTAATACAATACACATTTTCCAATACATCATCCAAATTTATTATGTCTTCTTCAAAGTAGTCCCCATTAGAGGCAATAGACATATGCCAGCGATTCTGTCAGTCTTATAAAAAGAATTTTTATAGGCGTTTCCCGGGATAAACTTGAACTCCCGTGCCGAATTTTGTTTGATGTCTTCAATGTTGCTAAAACGAATTCCAAGGAGCGGTAACTTGAGTCAAGGAGACAAAAAAAAAAAACAAAAAAAATCGCACGGTGCTAAATCTAGCAAATACGGCCGAAACGGAGCTTGTTCGGTTGTATTTATAGGTTTTAGACCGATGCGACGGCGCGTTGTCGTCGTACAAAAATCCACGAGTTGTTTGCCCACAATTCCGGTCTTTTTTCCGAATTCTTTCGCGCAAGCGCCGAAGTACGGTCTAATAGAACTCCTTATTGACCGTCTGTCCCTGTGGCACGAACTTATGATGCACTACACCGTGAACATCGGTCCAGAATCCAGTCCCGGTAATTTTTTTGTAAGGTATATACCATATTAACCATTTTCGCTCAAGTTATGTAGATGAATCATTTGATTGTACGGGGCTCTGAATGTTTTATTTACTTGACTTAATATGCACATTTTGTTTTTTTTTTTTTTTTTTGAATTTTTTTATCTACAATATTTACAAATTACTTCAGATACGCTCAAATTACTGCCTGTGCATTCGTTCTTATCAAGCGTTGCGCTCTACATTTTTTTTTACAGGTATTTCGTTTATTTTTTTTTTTTTGTAGTTGTTATTGTTGAAAAAACAAATGAAGTTTATTAGATACCATGCGATAGCTAACAAATGCGATTGTTATTCTTGTTGTTATTGTTGCTTATGAGCTTTATTTTGTTGTTACCTTTGGGATTGTTGTGTCTCTGTGCTTTATGTTTATTATGATTATTATAGACGGCAGTTCTTATCGTTGGCTCAAATGCTCGATCTGTGGATAGGCGGGGTTTAGACAGAGTGAGAGAAAGAGGGTCGCTATGGTAACCTCTGTGTGTTGGTAGCCCATGAAATAATAATACTATTACTACTAACAAAATTACTTATAATAATACTTCTAATAATAATAATATATATAATAATATATAATTATAATTATAATAATAATACTTATAATAATGCTAATAATAATACTACAAATTATCTAATAAAATTATTTAATTTAATAAAACTAGTGATAATATTAATAATAATAATAATACTAATACTATTAGTAATAATAATGATTATAACAATAATGAATATAATAATTATAATAATAATTACAACAAAAACAACAAGAGCTTATCTCTTGCAAAATCCTGAGTGTTGCGGTACTTATGGTAGGCAATGTGGTTGGGGTTTAATGGGTTGTTCAGTTAGTGTGCAAGGAAATTAAGGAATTTTTTTTTGTTTTGTGTTGACCATACTCATTGACTTATACACACACAAAGAGACAGATATATACATATATATATATAAACAGCTAATGAGTGTCATGTGGCGCAGTATGTTTACTCTGCTCTGCTCTGCTTTGGTTTACTTATCGTTTATCGGTTATCAAACAGAGCCCTGTTATTGTTGCTGTTTGTTGCTTTGATTTCGTCTACGTTACGCTCTCCCCTATCATTTGTGACCATTTGTTATCGATGATGGATGTAGCGCAGCGATTATCTAATTCCGTTGAAAGGTAGCAGTTCCTACTTCTCGTTGTTGTTGTTGTTGATTTTGTTGCCGTTCTTTCGTCATCGAAAAATGTAGGGCAAGGTGCCAGTGTTGCCAAGAAGGCAATAAGTGAAATTGTCAAAGGCTTGATAGCGTGTAATTGCCGAGCAGAGTTGCCAAACTAAGTGAATAACAGGCAAACAGAGTTACCAACTTGAACAACATTCGTTTCGAGTGAGCTAGCAGAGTTGCCAACTTGAACAATTTAACTAAAACTAGAACAAGACTCTAAAAAATTAAATAAGCTGTGAGCTTGAAAAATACTTTTCAAGAATATGTCACTACAACGAACAACAGAAGAGAAAAAAAAAAAACAAAAACTAGTTCGCTTGGGCCAAGTTGGCAACACTGGTTGGTCAAAAAGCCGAAAGAAGATAAAGAAAAAACAAGTTGAGTCTGTGCCATGCCAATGGCATGAATCATGCGACCCCCCTTCTATATAGATATACATACATACATACAAACATATATGCATATTGATCTCTTTGAGATTCGAGTGTGAGTCAGTGTGAATACATACGAATACACTCAGTTGGTTAACTGTTGACTGTTGCCAAGTGCAGGCGCCGCTTTATGATTGCTTCGTTTCTTCTTTTAACTTTTCTTCTCTTTACTCTCTACTCTTCACTCTTCAGTCTTCACTCTTCATTCTCCTCTCTTCACATTTCTCTCCTATCCCATCAATCTGGGTTTCTTTTATTCTGCGTTGGGCATAAACAACAACGTGAAACGGAAATGTAAACGAAACGAATGTGGCAAGGCGATTCGATTCGATTCGATTGAAATATGAATAAACATAATGATTTCTTTGGGGCATTCATTGCGGACCATCATCCAATGTGTATGATTAAATTATTATGCAAAACGATGCCTATTGTCTCTATAGTTGGCATAATAAACACATAACTTCACGTTGTTGCCACAAACGAGTATTGTTTATTACTTTATTCGCTGTGCATTTTATTTACAAACATTAACTTTTTTCCTTCTCTGTTTTTCCCTTTGTTTTTCACTGTTTATAGCGTATGGGATACTATATTTAGATTAGCTAATTGATAGCGCTATCTAGTAGATACTATACTACCATTCTTAGATGTCTCTACGCAAAGCGATTGTATCTCTAGTAAATATTTAGTAGTAGTAGTAAATATTTATTTATAGCTATGCAAAGCTGCGTTTTTTTTTAGGAAATAACTTTCAATGTGCGACGCTGAATCGATTTAGCGTAATAGGCATAAAATCCATCAGTTGTTTACCAACACTGTCAACAGTTCTTCTCTCTTCACTCTTCGCTCTACAGTATTCACTCTACACTTTTCATAATTCACTATTTACTCTTCACTATTCACTTCTCGCTCTTGACTCTACAGTATTCGCTCTTCACCCTACTATATTCACTACTCAATCTTCATACTTTACTCCCCACTCTTCACACTTCAATGTTCGCTCTTCACTTTCCGCTCTTCACTCTTCACTTTTCGACCTACACTCTTAAGTGGTTCATGATAGCTTTGCTTAAAGCGTATGCATATTCAATGCGAATACCCATGCAATAATCACTTTGAATAGGACAATCAATAGTAGTAAACAAAGTAATAAAAATCGTTTCTTTAATAGCAACTAAAAAGTATCTACTAACTATTTTAAAGATATTTAAATCGCTATATGACTTTTTCAGAACATTTAGCCAAACTTTGTGAGGGTACTCTGTGTGAAAATTGTATTTGCAAATAGATAATGAAGAGAGAGCATTTTGTACAGTCTATTGCGCAATTATGTGCACACTATTTGACTGTCGAGTGCGTTCGACTGTAATGATTTACCACTAATTGAGCTGTAGTAGCAGCAACATCATCTACAGCCAACAGCTATCAAAGTTTAATATTATGTTTACACTATTTTGGCCTAGAAAATGCATACAATTCGATTAAAAATGTTTTGCAATTCAATGCGAATATTTTCATAATCAATTTTCAATTAGATTAGATCGCAAATGACAAACAACTATCGAATCTAAACTACCAAAATAAAATCATCAAAATATTATTGATTAACATTAGAGTGACAGTCGCTTTGTTCAGTGCATGTCGCATATCATTATGCCAACATGCCAAATGCAAAATTTGTTTAATGAATGCCTATTATGATGTTAGGCCACACATAAATATACCTGATAATCAACATATACATACATATATATATATGAATATATCTATAGATATATATCTATACAATTTTACACTTGTCGCAATCAATAATATTTCTGCTGTAGTTATAGAAGCCCTTTTCAGAAAATAATTGGACAACATGCAAATTGTTTTACGCATTTCATTTGAGATTCCACTAGGAGGAGGACTGACACTTCATTTAGTTTTTGTTTAGGGCCCAGTTGTGGGTTTTTTTGAGGGTTGTAATTTTATGTAAATATACATTTATATATGTATATATACACATATATTATGCACGTATGTCAGTTGCGGTTTTTCATGGCATTATTAGTTTGTCAAGTTAACTGACAGTTGCACTTATGCTTCATTCCGGTTTTATAGTTGTTCCTTTATGGGCTCTAGCACAGTTTAGGTTATATATGGAGTATGTAGAATAAATAGAATAGGTTAATTGTAAAAAAGAGAGAAGGTTTAGAGAAGAGATAGGGTATATAGAAGAGATAGAGTATAAAGAAGAGATAGGGTATAAAGGAATAAAGTTGTATAAAGAAACTTAATGTATAAAAAAGACATCGACGAGGCAAAGAGATGTAGTAGATGGAGTAGATGTAGTCGATAGAGTCGATAGAGTAGATAGAGTAAATAGAAAGAGTTGATAGATAGAGTAGATAGATAGAGTAGATAGATAAGATAGAGTAGATAGATAACATAGAGTAGATAGAATAGATAAAATGGATAGAGTAGATATAATACATAGAATAGATAGAATAGATAGAAAAAAAGAGAAAATATAGAATAGATACATTAGATAGAGTAGACGAAGTAGGTTGGGTAGGTCAAATAGATAAGGTAGCTGAAGTAGAGGAAGTAGATGAAATACATAGGGCAGATGGGGTATATAAGGTAGATAAAGTAGATCAAGTATAGGAAGTAGGTGGAATATATAGAGTAGACGAAATAGATGAAGTAGATAGAATCGACGTAGTACATAGATAGAGCAGCGCCATGATTCTATTAATCAAAATTGATTAAAACAACGAACTTTATTCTCCAAAAATTGTATTAAAACAATAAAGCCAGTGTCAGCTTATTTTTACACACTGTAGCTTTTTTTTCTGTACCGCATAGTTCCCCATCAATTATACATTTTTGCCTGCTGATTAAAATTGCTTCGGCATTTTCCCTTCAATTTTCATTTTCATTTCCATTGCCAGTAGCAAACTTTTTTCAGATTTTTTTCCCCGTTCTGCTGCTACTAAATAAGCTTTAGTTTTTATTTTTTATTTTGCATTGCATTTGAGTCTGAAAATCCACTGTGCAGCTGGGCGGGAGCGAGTTTACCTGCTCGGCCACGCCCACCTATATAGCCTATTCAGCTATGTAGCTGTTCAGCTGTTCAGCTGTTGAGCTTTTCAGCTCTTAAAACGGTTCAGCTGTTGAATTGTTGATTCGTTGAGTCGTTAAACCCGCTCAGCCTTTTGGCCATTTAGCAACTTGGCATTGATGAAGCTATTCGAGTTATTTAGTAGTTTGCGTGCCCCAATGGATTGTTTGGCATTTAGAATTTTTGGTATGCCATGTGGCCCATTTCATGTGTTTCCAAGTTTCATGTTCCACGTTCCGTATTTCGAATTTTAAATTCCAAATTCCGAATTCCGTATTTCAAATTCCTTTAGCTTGATGCCTCGATTCATTTTGACGTTTTGAGCTTGCGGCTGCATTTGCTGCAGGTGTACTTTGGGCATGGTTTACTGTACAGAATGCAACTATATATTATTCTATATTGGGATTTTAAGCTGCGGCTTTGCTTCCTCTTTTTTTTTTGATTTACAACAATTTTCCGCATTTTATTTTTGGCTAAAAACATTTAGTAATTTGGCTTGAAACTTGTTGGCGCCACACGTTCACATTTACCATATTATAAATTAACTTTTTACAGACTTTTGACTTTTGTGCGTTTGTTATGGTTGTTGTTGTTGCCGTGATTTCGTTGTGTGGTTATAGTTTTAGTTGTATAGGGTCCTTCAACTAGGACGCAACCTGTCCAGCGCTTTGCCAAGACACAAGGAGTGGGTGCAGGGTGCTGGGAGTAGGGTTTTAAGGTGAAGGTGGTGGTGGATCTATCGACCCGCTCTATTTGAAAGACCCTATAGTTTTTTGTAGGGCTTTGATCTAATTGTTATTGTTGATTTTCAAATCATTTTTGAAAGCTCCACTTACATAATTACTCACATATATAGACACAAACATATACAAACACATGTATATATTTACACATATATACATACACATATAGACACACACATATATAGACTCATATATATATATATACACACACACATAATGACATGAGCCTCACATAAGTCTTTATTTGTGTCTATGATAATTATTATGTTGTGCTTGTTTAACTCTTTTTTTTGCGTTGTGCTAGTTTGTTTACGCACCGTTACAACAACAAAAACAATAACTAAATTTACAACAACAACAACAAAAACAACAACAATAATAATAATAATGATAACAACAAAAGGGAGCTGCAATAACTAGTGCAAGTAGAACAAGAGACAAACAACAATCCATATGACAATTGGTTTTCATGCATTGTTTCACACACCAAGACGAACAGACAAATAGGCAGACAAAGAGAGAAAGAGAAATAAAGAGAGAAAGGGAAAGAAACATAGAAAGAGAATGAAAGAGAGGGAGAGAGAGAATGAGATAGACATATATATATATAGTCAGTCAACTGCTAAATCGAAGTTTAAGTGCTCTTGGTATGCCCGTTTCTCATGCCATGCCGCTGCATTCCCCCTATTTTCTTCCTCTTTTCTTTTCTTTTATCATGTTCCTATTCTCCCCCCTAACAATTTATAAACTTTTCGTATGTTTCTTTTCTTCTTTTTTTTCTGTTTTTTTTTTTTTTGCTTTTTGTCTGTGCACATCTTCTTAATTAATTTGACATAAATTGCAAGCATCTCTCACACACAGCATCACATACAGTGAGGGAAAGAATGAAAGAGAGAGATAGAGATAGTGTGTGCGAGAGAGAGAGAGAGAGAGAGAGAGAGAGACACACACACATATATAAAGAAAATATTGGCATTGTTCTGACTTTCGTCTACTTGGCCACAGACTTAACCAGTTGCCACAGTTTTAACCATAAGTTTGCATACGCTCACAGTTGCAATGTTTGTTTTGCTTGTGTGAAATGGAGTAGAGAGAAAATAGAGGAGATGGAAATGAGGAGAGGAGAATGCGTAGAAGGAAATGAGAAGAGGGAAATGAGAAGAGGGAAATGAGAAGAGGGAAATGAGAAGAGAGAAATGAGAAGAGAGAAATGAGAAGAGAGAAATGGGAGAGACAGAAGTGGAGTTAAAATAAGTAGAGAGACATGATTAGAGAGAAATGGGTAGAGAGAAATGGGTAGAGAGAAAAGGAGTAGAGAGAAATAGAGTAGAGAAATAGTGTAGAGACATAGAGTAGAGAAAAAGAGTAGAGAAACATGAGTAGAGTGAAATGAGTAGCCAAAAATGGAGTAGAGAGTAATGATAAGAGAGAAATTAGTAGAGAGAAATGAATTAAAAATTACTGAAGAGAAATGTTTTTAGAGAAATGATTTGAGAAATATGAGTATTTCACTCTGTTCAATAGAGTAGAATAGAGTGATGATTAGAGAGAAATGATTAGAGAAATATATGGTGAAGCGAAATTGGTTAGAGAAATGATTAGACGGGAATGAGTATCACTATAATTTAGTGATAGAAAGAGCTGCAGTGGGGTAAGAAGTGACAACAAATATGATTTCTATATATGAAAACACAAAATTTACAATTTAACTAGCCCCTTAATAATAAAAGAAAAATTTTTAGTGCTTAATTTAAGTATAATTGAGTGTAAATTATTTAACTCACTTAGTGAAATTTACAATATAAAACTAGAAAACATGGAAAACTTTTATGCTTCAGTGTGTGTGTGTGTGTGTGTGTGTGTGTGTGTGTTGGCAGAGACTGTATGTTGAAGCTAGACTTCTAGGGTAGAGTGTGGGTAGGAGAGGTGAGGTGAAGAAGGGTTAGATGAGGTGAGACGAGACGAGACTTTTTCTTTTGTTTTTAGAAAGTCGTCTATGAGCATAAGTAAAAGATTTTCCAAACTTACAATGAGCAACAATAGATGAACATATATACATACATACATATACTGCTGTGGGCATGGGTGGGTGTAGTGTGTATGTGTATGTGTGTGTGTGTGTGTGTGTGTGTGTGTGGTTGTGTGTGTGTGTGTGTGGGCGTGGGCGGGGGTATAGGTGTATGCCAATAATTACTTGCCTAGAACATAATACAGTTTGCTCCGGTTGGGCCCACTGTGCGTGTGTGTGGATACTGCAACTGTGGGAATTTGTGGCAGCTGCTAAAAGACAGACACGCTGAGTTCTAGATAAAGATGGCAAGAGAATGTGTGTGAGACGGAAAGAGAGAGAGAGAGAGCAAAAGTGAATGAGAGGACAGACAACTCGAATGACAATTGATGTTGGACATTGGTCGTTGCCGTTTGCCATCGTCTGGGCTGGTTTATTAATTATGTGACCCAAACAATTGAGTCGATTTTACTCAGAGCAAGACAAACCACACCACTTCGCACCACCGGACCGACAGACGGACATGGCTCAATCGACTCGGCTTCTCATCCTGATCAAGAATATATATACTTTGTGGGGTGTGGCACGCCTCCTTCTGCCTGTTACACACAAATCGACTTTGCACAAAGTTAATAGACCCTTTTTGTGTTT
>JBANCZ010001460.1:0-21506 GCA_037040025.1 Sphaerogastrella javana | reverse complement strand
GCATATCACGAGATGATTTACTGGTAATTGGCGATGATTTGGCACTGGATAGCTATGAAACGCCCGGCATTTTGGGCAGTGATCAAGAGAGTACCGAAGGGGAATCCGATGCAGACTTGCCCGAGGAAATACCGTTCACACAGCTGGATGCAAATCTGTTGCTCTACAAAGCAGCCGTTGTACATAATCTGCCGGTAATGTGCATGGCCTTTGCCTTGGGCGCGGATAAGCACTGGAAGAATAAGCAGGAACGTGAGCGTTCGTTTTTGCATCAGGCCGTGCTCTCGGGTTCGGTGATGGCCTGCGAGTATTTGCTGTTGAATGGCGCCGCCATCGATGCCGTCGATGAGCTGGGATACACCGCGCTACACATATCCACGGCCAAGGGCCACATAGCACAGGTTTATCTGCTACTCAAGCACAAAGCAGCCTACGATTTGGCCTCCAGTGATGGCAAAAAAGCGCTGGACATTGCCGTGGAGCAGAAGAATGCAGACATTGTAACGCTGTGAGTAGAAACCGAATGGATTTGAATGAATATGTGAATGATATTGTTATTGATTCAATTTCAGCTTGCGTCTGACACGCTTGAACGATGAGATCGGCTTGAATGATGAGTACAATGGCGAGGATGAGACGTATAAGGATGTGATGAAGGATTTCTCGAACTTTGCGGCCAGTCAGCCGCGCATGCTGCGCCAGCGCAACGATTCGAATACCCTGGAATCGCAGCGCAGCTCATTAACCAACTCCGACTAGCAGCGCGAGGAGGCGTCGCCAAAGAGCGGACGCTTCAATCGTTACAACCGATATTCCAATGTTTAGCTTAACGAATTGTTTAGTTGCAATTTAGTTACTCAATTGTTAAGACAATGTTTTATGCTGGCTCGAAAGATAGAAACGATAACTGTTAGCGTACGCATAGTAATCTCATTTAAGAAGAGGCGCTTTCTCTCTGATATTACATACATTTATATACAAATTGTATTGCAAATTGCATTTGAGTTTCTTCTATTGATTATTCATGTTTTTTGTTGACGTTGAATTAATTTAGTTGTAGGTCTAAAGTCTAAGTACAAGTTGTGCTCGTCATTCGTACATAGATTTAAAACAATATCTGTATCCAATATCTATATATTTGTAATTATAACTCTAATTGTAATGTTTATTGTTTCCAATTATACGTACGCGTCTTTAACTTCAACGTGTTTTTTGTGTATTATACGATATTATATGATTGTACGTACTATACTGCTATACGTCTCTATATACCATATACATATTACATATACTTAGCTAGCTAACTTATATTATTGTATAATCGATCCTGTTAAAAGCAACCGTTGCTAATTGTGCCCCATTTGTTAATCATAATGCGTGATGCGTCTCTGCATAGTTTATTTGCACACACTCAATTTCCAAATCGATAAACGATATTTCATTCAGTGCCAAAATGTTGAGCACTTTAAAAAAAAAAAAAACCACAAAGATTTCGAATAAAATTGTAAAAATGTTTCAGAATTTATACATTCAAAGTTGGACTTGCATTTCTTTCAATTTTGGAGCGGAAGGGTTTAAGAGGGTGTAGATCTTTAATCTCAGATTTTAGTAGAAATTTTTTTTAACTTAAGATTTCTTTAGGATCTTTAAAATGTTTAAAATTTAAAAGGTCTATATGGGGATATATCTGATTGTCATTGAAGTGGAAACTTTCTTTATAATATTTTGATAAAAATAGATCTAAAATATAGACATAGATCCAACATTCTTCATAGTAAAGCCATAATTTGGTAAAATTTTTAATAAAATTTATTCTTAAAATTATTTCACTCAATTCGAAACAGGTTCTACAATTAATCAATATATAATCATAATATATTTTTAATATATCTAAATCAATTAACCAATTTATTCATCGTCATTTAGTATGCCATCGGTGCCAGAATCACCGCCATTGTCCTTGATCTTGTGCACATTCTGCACGTGTCGCTGCACGGCGCTGCGATCGTTGAACTGTCGTCCGCACTCCCGGCAACCAAAGGTGACGCCCGAGTGCGTCACCAGATGGCGACTCAGGCCGGACACATGATTGAATGTCTTGTGGCACAGATGGCACTTGTGCGGACGCTCTCCGTCCGAGCCATGTAAGCGATTGATATGTTGCTGTAGGTTGGTCTTCTGCGCGAAGCAGACATTGCAATGTGGACATTGATGACGCTTCTGACCCGTGTGCGTGTCCATGTGCCGCTTGAGCACCTCACGTTGCGAGAAGGACAAATCGCATTCATCGCATTTGTACGGTTTGAGTCCTGTGTGGATGATCATGTGACGTTTGAGTGAACTGGCGCAGGACAATTGCAGCTGACACACGGGACACTTGAGTGAGCCGCCGGTGCCGTTCTTGAGCGTTTTGATGTGCGTGCTAAGATGCCGCGACAGGGATTTCTCCGTGCCGAAGGCAATGGGGCACATGGTGCACTGAAATGATTTGACGGTGTCACTGACGCGTCCAATGTTGGGCCGTGCATACTTGGGAGATTGTTTCACAATAAAATCGTTTCTCTGAGATTTCACTACAGGCATGGGTTCGCTCTTAATTTGTTCCTTGGGCTGTAAACAGAGAATAGAATTAGCTTTTTTTTTGGCTAGATGGATAAATAGGCTCTCTTACCACTATATAAACATTCTCACACAGCTGCGGATCTTCGCTAGCGTCTAAGTTGAAGACCACCACGTCGCCCATATCCTCCGATTTGTTGTCGGTAAATTGTATTTCGCCATTGTCTCTGACTGGAAATGGTGAATTAGTTAAAGCACTGAATATGCTCATGGTTGACTTACTATTGTACGATGTGATGCTCTTGTCCTGCTCAAATTCCGGCGTCGAATTCGTTGTCATGTTGTTCTTGGCTGCATTTATAATGTAGAATTCACCATTCTCTGTGCTCACCATATTGTCATCCACCATTTGTATATCGCCATACGATTCCGTTGCATCTGCCGCGGAACTATCATTCTCGCCGTCATCCGCCGACGATAGCGGCTCTACTTTGGCCCCACTGTCAAGTATATACTCCGTGGTGGACACTTTGGAACGTCGCTTCGACGGGACGGGCGAGGAGTTGCGGGCACGTTTACGCGTAGAAGGGTTAGCTGGAGCTGCTGCTGCTGCTACAGCTGCCAGGATTTGTGTGGGTTCGATTGGAGTTGCTGGAGTTTGTTGCGCTTCCGCTCTGGACACAGGCGTTGTCTCATCGAAAGGCTCCCAGAGGCCGGCTTTCTTTTCGGCCAGAAACACTTCCAGTTCACTCACCAGCTTGGCCAGCTGTTCGCGACGTGAGCTCTCCTGAACCTCAGCGTGCAGCTGTTCACGCACCTCGCCGCGTACCTGTTCCATGAGCTGCTGACGCAGTTCATCACGCATAGCATCTATGCGGCTGTTATTCAATTTCTCCTGCTCCTCTATGTACTTTTCGCGCCATTTCTGTGAGTCCTGTGCGCGCAGCTGTTCGGCTTTGTCAATAAACTGTATGGACTCTTCAAATTCCAGCTCCTCCTCGTCCGTTTCATTCTGCTCCTCTTTGGCGAAGACGCGACTCTTTTTACCCATAGCCAGCAAACGAATATGCTTCCTCAGCTTCTTATCGGCCGCCTGGCTGCGCTGTCTGAAAAGAAATGATTTCTCCAACTGATAGCGGCAGTCGCCACATATCTTCTTGGGCAGGCCATCCGATGGCTTAGATTCCAGTGAGAGGCAGGCCATCAGGCGCATCGGTATGGATAGCTGAGAGTCGTCCTCGGCGAATATGGGATATGCATCTTTGTGTTCCTTCAAGCAGAGCCGGCACCATGCCTCTACGTCCGGGTATGTTTGGTCTATTGTCGACATTTTGTTCTATATTTTTGTAAACAAATCAAACAGACGCCAACTGTATTTCCGTAAATTAGCGTTGGGTCGTTGCTAGAGATGCGCAAAATATTCGTGTAACTGTTAGCCTGTGCAAGTATTTTACGAGTACTTTCGTTTTATGTTTTGATACACACAAACAACTATCAAATATACGATTACTGAATAGTAAGAAATATTAAAAAAAAAAAAATTTTAATGATTTTGTAATAGTTACAAGAAACTTTTGCAAGTGCTTAGCTGCCTGCGCGCTCTCTATTTTAAGCGCTATCGATAGCACGCTAACATCGATAACAATCGCAGACATTCGTTTATGCGCCATTCGCGCCAATTTATTTTTAAATATATATATATTTATAAAAATATTGCTTATTTAAATATGTCCAAATACTTGAATATAATAAATATCTATTACAATTGCTAACTATAAATGAAGGCGATTATTGTGGCGCCCTTTTTTGTGAGTCAGATCCTCGAAGGCGGCAATGAAAACAATCGTCGGCAACATCATGCGATTTGAATTTGACTCTGTGCAAGTGAATGCTGCATCGTTTTTTAAGGCTACGCTGAGGTTTTGTTAAACTTGGCGGATGTGCAGCCGCAGCAGCATTTGTTCGCTTTGGAGTCTGGGCGCCTTTGGGGGTTAAAAAATTCGTGGATTTCAGTTCTTCGCGTAGATGACTAAAATTTGTATTTTGCATATTGATCTCAACCATTGCCTGTGGCACTATGGTGGGTCTGGATTGAATTGGTGTGGTTTGTGCCTGAGCTACAACCGGTTCGTCATCATCTAAAGACATGATAGATTAATAAATGATATCTATGTTTATTGTTTCTATACTTACCAAGCACTACAACCATGTCATCATGTCTTTCATTGGCTGGCTTTGTCTTGGTCGACGGCTGTGGGTCAACAGCAGTGGAAACACTCTCCAGGTCTGCGTTCTCCGAGTTCGGGACAAAATCTTTGGAGCTATGGGCTCCACCCTCACAGGCTATCTCGTTACGTTTCTGTATAAAATAGCTCTCGATCTCATAGAAGAGATTGTCAATGATATTCAGACGGCACTCCTTGCGCACCTCGTCCATCAGCAGATTGCTCAGTTCCTTGCGCAGCTCCTGTTCGATTTCATCGCGAACTTGCTGCTTGCACAGCACCAATAATTTCTTCTTATAGGCATCCAATTCTGTTCTAATGGCTGCATCCGCTTGCTTCCTCCAGCGTGCATTGCTCTCTGTACACGCATCGGCCGTACATTGGGCCACATCCTGCAGCATTAGTGCATCCTCCCGGTCGCCTTGAAACGAATCTCTAACATTGCAGTTATCAAGCTCATTTAGATAACGCAGACGTCTATCGGCAGCTTGGCAACGTTTCCGAAAATGATGAAATTCCTCTAGGCGCAGGCGGCAGCGATTGCAGACGAGCTGTGGCAGGCCATCGTTGTCTTCAATTTCTAGTCCAATGGCGGACAGAATTCGAACGGCTAATTGGCCATTTGAAATGGCGAAATTTGCGTCTTTGGCCAGACATAAACGACAAACAGTTAACATGTTGAAAAAGCAACAAAGAAAAACAAAAAGTGAACACAAGCACAGCGAAAGGACGCTGCATGTAGTGTGACCGTGTGAAGCTTGTACAAAAATACACCGGTTTAAAAACTAATAAAATACCAAATGAACTTGTTGATTGTTATCGATAAGGTGTGGTAAGTCCGATAAGTGTGCCAACAGCGATTAGTGGATGCAGCGCCCGTTACAAATTTAAAGCAAATTTAATCAAGAGAATGCAGTTTTTCTATGAAACGAATGTGTTCACTGTTATCGATAAACTGTGGCGATCAGTGGATTCAGAGTCCTTTAAAAATTCAAAGCAAATAAAAACAAGAGAATGCATTTTTTAAGAAACAATTTTGTTATTATTCATTAAATATTAAGTATAAATATGGAGTTAACTAGTAGTTAAGTATTATATACACAATTACAATAAGATATTCAGTCACTATAATGCTTGCTATATACACACACAATGAAGTACATACATATACATATCGATAATATGCGCGCCAATTAATTTTTTTTATGTTTTTCTATCGGTTTTTTTTTTTAAATTTAAATATACAACAGTCATCCAGTTATACAGAGTCGGAATTGATTGATCTCTATGCCAAGGATTGCCTACTTATAGCTAATTGAAATTATAATAATTATGACAAATAATTATCCAATTATTGGTTATAATTTAACAACAGTTTGCTGCTGCTTTCATATTTTGTTGTTGCATTTTTTTTAATATATATTAAATAAATAGTCGTATTGATCAGTATTAATCATAATTAACATTGAAATACATAATAATTTTTTTGATTTTTTTTCCATATATATATAGTACATACATAACTACAAAATATATTACAATTAGCGGATGCCACGCCCACCAACACAGCACAACCAATACCACCCACTAATCATGACGCCAGCTCCTGGGCAGCACATAATCCTTCACCTTGTACAGCGCATTCGCATACCAATGCAGCCCATTCTGCTGCTCCGCCGTCGTTGTCGTCGTCGTTGTCGACGGCCCTGTCGTCTGCGTCTTGGTAACACCCTTGGTAACACCCTTGCCCACCATCACCGCCTCCACTGCCACCTTGCCTGTGGTGCGTAGCTGCTGCTTGGCTGGCATCCAGCACTGCAGCGTATACCATAGACGCATGGGCGCCAGGCCCCAGTGCGCCAAGGCCTGGCTACTGATTACTGCATAGCAGGATGCAGCCACCGAGTTGACCACAATGGTGCCCTCACTAGTCAGAGGCGCCACCACTCCGCGACTCCGCAGGCTGCTTACGCGCAGAACCCGCTGCGGACGCAGCTCACCGTGGGCATCGTGAACCAGCACATAGTGCTGCTCCTCCACGCGATCGGCGAACACAAACTCCAAGCTCTGACGCTCCGGCTTCCACACGCTGATCAAATGCGCAGGCGTCACGGTCAGCACAGCGCCACCATCCGTGTGCAGCTGCACAAACGTCTCCACTTGCTCCAAGTTGCGATCCATGAAGAGTATCACATCGCTGTAGACCGGCTGACCCTTGTCGTCCATGCTGAGCACACGATCTCCAATAACCAACTCGCGCAGCGGCTTCTTCACCCCGCTCTCCAGCAGCGCCGTACTCTCCGGCGTAAAGCAGCCGTGCACATGCGATATGGCAGGCGAGGAATCTGCAAAGAGCAAGAAAGATTCAGGGTTGGATTTAGTAAAAGTTAAAAGTAGAAAGCCGAAATTGGTAAAGAATAGATATCAAAAGAACGCCTCTTATTGGAAAAAAAAAGACAGGGTTGACATTATCAGAAGTGTGTTCATACAAGGGAGAGAGGGTTAGGGTGATTATGAAAGATGGGTGTAGATAGGAGTGAAACCGGGTTGCCTTTCGACTAACAGTATTGAGTGTGACTATAAGAGAGGCTGGGTTGGCTTTAGAGTGTGTCCAGGTAATGGCATTAGTGGGCCTAATCTAATTTGGCGTTAATAATACCAAACGGTACAGCCTCAGACGGAGCAGCAAGAGCCGGAATTGGCAAGTCAAAATGGTTTTCACAGTTAAAGCGAGCCAAAGTAAAAACCCGAAAACTGTAAACTGTAAACTGTAAACTGAAAAGCCGTAAACCTCAAAGAGGCAAAGCCAAACCCCTATAACAATGGCCAACTGCCTCTTTGCGGCTTTTGATTGTTGCAAAACAACAAAGAAACGAAAAAAAAAAATAAGAAATGCAACAGCAGCAGCACGAAAATGCGATCTGCCAAACTGATAAACATGCATATCAATAACACAAAACAACAACAACAACAGCATCCACAATAACGCACAAAATTGTGATCTTGTTTTTGCAGGAAGATTAGCCCTGCTCAGAGGGCCACACGCTCGAGCCAAAGCAAAAGCAGCTTAGCCCGAAAAAAAGGATGCAGGCATACAAACAAGCATATATCCTTTGGACGAATGGACAGACAAAACGGACGAATGGACGGACGGACAGTCGTTGAGGCTGTTGCAGGTAGTTGCAGCAACCTGTGCACACCAAATGCAATTACAAAACATGTTGCAACCCACAAATAACAGCAACAACAACAGCAACAACAACAACAATAACATTAATCATCATTAATGGCTATTGGGTTACGCACTCGATACATAGGTCGGGGGCGGGGGGCCCACCCAGCTGCCAAGCGAGCGCCGCCATATTGTTTTACATTTGAGTACAAATTTTTCTTTTTGTGGTATTTTTTTTTATTTAATACCAGGGCTGCCAAGTTATAGAACTTTCTATGAGGCAGTCCAACAAAATTTCACACCCGAAGCGCCGCTGCCCAAGCTTGTAAAATTCAAATTAAATTTTAAAATAAAAAGAGAGCAAAAGACAAATTGAGAGAGAGAGAGAGTGAAAGAAAAAATATAAACGAGAAAATTCCAGAGCAGACAAAAGCGACCACTAACCGTGCGCTTTATTATAATGAGTGGCCATAAAAGTGGCATTGTTGCTGCGGTTAGAGCTGCTGCTGCTGCTGTTGCTGTTGCTGCCGCAACCAAAATTCCAATGAAAATTCACCTAGCATTTTCCATTGATATACACGCACACGCACACACACGCAGACAAGAGTGTAGAAACAATAAAAAGCGGATTAAATACAAGACATCGGGTCTATAAAGCGCAGCATAATCGATGCTCAGACGGGAGCAGCAGCCACAAACGGTAACCGTAGACCCAAAGGAAGTAAAAAACCAACGTAACAAGCTCGAAAGTAACACAACGACAACAACAACAACAACAATTACAACAACAATAATAACAACAACATCTACAAAAGAAACAAACCAAATTTGGTGTGAAACCAACAGCAACAACAACGGCAACACCAACAAACAAAAAAAAAAAAAAAAATTTAAGCAACTAGCTGCAAGCAATGGTTGATGCTCGAAACTAAGATACCCTCTAACTAGATCAGTCAAAACGAGTATATCTTGTATAACTTTTTTGTAGCTTTTCTTAAGAAATTCATAGTTACAATTTAAATAAATCTGAATCGAAATTTGATATTGGAATACAGATAATCTATATACAGCATTTTAATATTGAAATACAGGTAATCTGTGTAAAACATTTCTGCATTAAAATATAGGTAATCTATATTGAAAATTTGTATATTCAAGTATACCTAATCTTTGTAGAACATTTATCTAACTCTACACCAAATTTAATGTCCCTAACTTCTAAAGTTCCATAGATCTAAGCACTAATTCGAATAGAGAAACATATATAACTAGATACACTCTAACATTGATGCTGTTAAAGCACGTTTGCCACGCCTTCTTCTCAATGTTACATACACTTCAAGAAATGCATTATACCCTAGTTCACCTATTTTCAATGGGTGCAGGGTATAAAAAAATGTGTGTGAAGGCAACGAGAACCTCACAAAAAACGGGCAAGAAAACTACACATATATGTGTGTCTTTCTGTCTATGTGTGTGTGTATGTGTGTGTGTGTGACGGCGGTGAGTGGAAAGTGAAGAACTTGAAGGGTCATAAATTAATAAACCATTAAAGTGGTTAAAATTATCGTTATTTTATCTTTGTTGTGAAGACTAAACTGATAAATTATTACAAAACAGAGAGCACAGCCACACAGCGCGCAAGAGAGAGAGACATAGAGTGAGAGCGAGAGGTGTATAGCACAAGAAGGCGAGATATATGCTCTGACTAGTTGCGGTGACTGATCGCTTGGACAGCATTAACATGAACATGCACCACAACAGCAACAGCAACAGCAACAGGCAACAGGCAACAGCAACAGCGACACGACAACAACACGCTTTGGTGGCTTTAATGCGCGCGCGCGACCGCTCGCGACATACAACAACAGCAACAACAATAACAACAGCAACATCAGCAGCAACAACAGTTAAAAAGAGTGAAAAAAAATTAGTGTCGACAAAAAGGTTTACAGCCATTACTCTTCGTAGCTGCTGTGACGACGACGACGACGACGGCAGCTGTTGCTGCTGTAGCTGCGACTGTTGCTGTTGCTGCTGTGAGTGTTGTTGCTGCCGTTGCTACTACGACAGCTGTTGTTGTTGTTGTTGTGACTGCTGCCAGTGTTGTTGGTGTTGCTGCCTTTTGATAATGTTGCTGCAGTTGCCGTCGATGTTGCTGCTGTTGCTGTTGCTGCTGTTTAGGCGCGCCAACAAAAGACTTAGGCAGCGAACTGGAGCTGGATAAACGCTATGTGCCAAAACTGTCATAAGCGTGTGGTTTATGTGCGTTGTGTGCTGCCTATCAGCAATCAATCGCCTTGTTATTTATGCAACAAGCAGCGAGGGGCAAGTGGCAAGCGGCAACATGTTGCTGCATGGCCTGGCGGGTCAAGCGGTGCAGCTATTTGACACTAGCCGCAAGGACCACACGCAAGCAGCTGCCTAGGAAGAATAAAGATGGAAAAGAGGGGGAAAGAGAAAGAGAGATATAGAGAGTGTGAGACCAAGAGAGAAAAGGAAGCAGAGGAATATATGAGAAGTTGAAGAAGAGTGAGCAGAAGAGACAGAGCGACAGCGTGTGTGCAATGAATCCTTGCAACTGGTCAACTTGTTAAGCATTTGTCGTTTGTCGGCTTATTGTGTGACCTTTTTTTGTGTGTAATATTACAGACAGGATCCGAGCAGCAGCAACCAGTGCAGCAACGCCAGCGGCGGCGGCTTCTTTCATGCGCAATTAGAATCAATGAGTCTGACAGCGCAAGGACACTCTTAGGCGTTGCTTTGATCTTTCGATCTCAGCAGCAGTCAAAATATTGTGAGCTGCGTGTGTGGCTACAGCACGCTAAGGGTGTGGGAAAAAACAACTAAAAAAAAAAGAGAGCGAGACAGAGCGAGAGAAAGAGAGAGTGAGAAAAGAAGGCATTTCCTATATGGGTTGCCAATGTCAAACGTAAATCATGTTGAACATGTTGCAAAAAGGAAATTGTTGCATACACGCCTCAAACTGCCACAATTACTATTTACAACAATCGCCTCTCTCTCTCTTTCTCTATCTCTTTCTCTCATCTCCCTCTCCCTCTATCTCTCTCTCTCTCTCTCTCTGTTACAATGGCTATCTCTTTTGCACGCACTGCCAATGAAAACTTAATTGTTTTGGCCTTTTTGGTTGGCTAACTTTGGCTGCATTTTCACTGTGGCTCCGTCCACTTTGGCTGGCAGTTTCGTTATGTTTCGGGGAAAACTGGTCTTGGCCTGCCATAATGGCAGCAACACACACATACATAGTTACACACATGCACTCTAAAACACAGGCAATGCTGCTAACTTGTTGGTATACTGTATATATATATATTTTTTTCAATTAGGCCCGCGCGCAGGTTTTAACTCGGCATTTAATTCATCTTGGCCTGGCCTGAGAAACGCTTTGGGTGTCGTATCATCAATTCGTTTAATTTGACAGGCGCAAACCTAAACATGTCAAAACAACAACAACAACAACAACAACAACAATAACAACAGCAGAAGCAGCAACACCACTACAACATGCGGTTAGTCGTTCGATGCTCAGACTCTGGCTCTGTCTCTGACTCTGACTCTGTCTCTGGGTCTGTGGCTGTCTCTGGCTGAGCCTCAGTCTATCTGCTCGGACAGCAACTCAAACGTGGATGCTGCGATGCTGACGCTGACTGTGGATGAGGCTACAGCTCAAGCTGTGGCTGTGGCTACGTTTTTGGACCCGGTTTCGACAATGTTGCTGCTTCCCATTTCGTTTGTTATTGTTGTTCTGCTTGTTGTTCGACCCTTTTCCAAAACAGCATACAGGGTCTTAAAGGTTTGTTCGACTACCATAAAGCATAAATAGCCTTGAGCAGATCGAGAAACTTAATATTTTAAACTACGTGCGTTTGTATATCTTTCTAAAGCGGTAGATCTCGGCAACTAAAAGAGCTGAAACCAACAAATTTGGTATTTGGGTAGATCTAAGTATATAAAATAAGTATATAAAAATATAGAAAATGGTATATAAAAAAATACAGGAAAAGTTTATAATTCTATTTTGAAAATATATTTCATATATAAACTAATCTAGAGTCCTTTTTGCACCCACCATACCGACTGTACGGCATATTTAGCCTTGTTATTGTTGCTGTCGTTGATGCCGTTGCTTTTGTTTTTGTTTTGTCTTGCCACAAAGACTGAAAAATAAACGAGCTGCGGACGCTCAAAACTTAGGGCAGTACGGGAACAGGAAACAGGGAACAGGCAACTGGGAACAGGCAACTGGCAAGTTGGCAGCGACTTGAGAGGCCTGAGAGATGTGAGAGACTTGTGAGTTGTGGTCTGACTGGAATGAGAGGTTTGGGTGTTGCTCGTTCGTTTGGGTTATTTTCGCCATGTTGGGGTGTTGGAGATGCTTGAGGGGTTTTGGATTGCAGGCAGCGGCAGCTTGGCTAATTTGACTGGGGACTGCAGGAAAAATTTGCCAACGCCTGTCAGCTTAGTGTGGCCAGTTGTAACATGTGAAATTACGCTTGTTAGTGTCACTTCTGGCTAACTGGCCAGCCCGCAATTGCCAATTGGCATTTTACAAGCACTTAGTACATGCAACTAGCACCACGATCACATACTTCATCTCCATCTTCCTCAATCTCTCTCTCTCTCTCTCTCTCTCGTTCTTTCTCTATCTTTCTCTCCTGTCTCTCTTTTTATATTTCAACTATACAGCTTGACAAATTGTTGCTTACCTGATTTGACGGAGCAGTAGATATGCCGACGACTCACATAGGACACCCAATCGAAGCCCGCCTCGACGGCTAGACGCGCCAGCATGCCATACTTGGCTTGATCCCGATCCGAGGTGGCTATAGTGACGGCACGACCCTCGTAGTGCAGCGATTCCTGGCCATGCTGATGATCCTCGTCCCAGCTCTCGGTGACCAGCAGTCGTACACCGGGCCACTCGTTCATCACCGAGTAGGCCAGCATATTGAGTTTCTCCTTGCATCGCTGCGTGAAGAAAAGAACCACAAAAAGAAAAAAAAAATAGAAAATCAATTAAACACATTGTTAATAAGGCGGCGGCGTCGGTGCGCTGCTTAAACTCTGCTTATAAATAAATCCAACAACTACAACAACAACAAAAAAACACGTAACATTAAGAGAAGCTGGGAAACACAAAAAAACAACGCCATATTTAAGACACGCACAGCGTGTGCTAACTGGAGTGAGTGTGCGAGCGAGATGGCCTGCGCTTGCGTGAGCGGGAGCAGCAGTGTGTTACGAGTATATGTATGCGTGTGTATGTGAGTGTGTGTGTGTGAGAGGCGTGGTATTTAGGCATTCATTTCATGTGCTGCCCAAAAAAAAAGGGCACCGCGTTCATTTTATGCGCTGTTTTAGTTTTTAAGTTTTTTTTTCTCTTTTTTTCGGTTTTATTTTTAGTTTTTCATTTTTCGTGGCTGAGCAAACGAATGACTTAAGCAGCGAACTTAACCATTTGCTCGCGCATCCTTTGAACCTGTTGCACACACTCAAACCTCAACAAATAAATGATGCTGTCTATTTTTATTTTTCTCTAAGTGCGTGTGTGTGAGTGAGTGTATGTGTGTATGTGTGTTATTTTGGCTGTGCATTGTATTTGCCTTTGGCTTTTTGTTTGTAAAACGCAAAGGCGCAGCGCAAGACCAAAGGCCAAAAAAAGACCAAAAGGCCAAAAAGGCTTAGTATTTTTTTGATTATTTGCTCATGTGCAGTTCAAACATTGACCCTGCCACACACACACACACACACACACACACTCAGGCACACAAAAAAAAACACTCAGGCACACAGCGCTGCATAAATAAGTAAATATTAAAGATTAGACACTGCCTGACCTTTTCTTTGCATTCTTTGTACACTTGTCTCTCAATATATATATGTAGCTATTCTATATACATATATATATGGTATATATATATATGTATATTTTTATATGTTTATTGGATATTTGCTTATGCGCTGTCGGCGCGTTTGCAACCTGTGTTTTAGCCGCTTTTAACACGGGCCCAACAATAACGCAAACGAAACACAAAAATTAAACACACTACGAAAAAAAGGATGCATTGTGAATGCAAATATTGAATTTGGCTTAAAAAAACAACCAAAAATTTAAAAAAAATTGTTGAGTGCCCAAATAACCATACAAAAAAAAAAAAAAAGAAGAAATCAATGTAGTCATTGTCTTGGTTTCGCTTCAATCCACAGCTTCACTTGCTTTCTCTCTCTCTCTCTCTCTATCTCTCTCTCTCTATATTTCTCTCTATCTATCTCTTGGTCTCTCTTTCTTTCTCTCTCTCTCTCTTTCTTTGTGGCACAGTATGCAGCGCAATCGCTAGCCACAAAATCAATTATCAACGGGCTCAAGGCAGACAAAGACACTACACCTATACAGAATGTTTGTGTGTGTGTGAGTGTATAGGTTATGTGTTGGTGTATGTGTGTGCAAACATTTGGCACGCAGTTCTAGCTGCGGCGTAAAATCAATTTTTAAGAGATCCGTTTTTAACAAGCCACAACAATTCCAGCCTTTGCCACAAACAGCGCAAACGATCCAATGCGATCCGATGCGATGCGATGCGACTTTGTTTTGATTTTTGGGTGCGGCCCATTGTTTTGTTGACTGTTTTTGTGTGCTGCTGTTTGTTTGTTGTTTTGGCCAAAGCCAAGCAAATCGGTTTTTAATTTGTCACAGCACCGTCTGTGGCGAATTGCAAAGGATAGCAGCAACAGCAACAGAAGGTACACAGCATCAATGTCATCTGATTGAGGCGCTTCCAGGAAGCGAGTTCATTGCCGAATTTGCATAAGAACATACAACTATAGCTGCAACAGATGTAGCTCAATGTTATACAGATATTGGTATAGACTGAATTGAGCTGATTAAATCCAGGTATTTCTGTTTTGAAAAAGAGCTATAGTCTATTATAGTAAACATGATTAATATGAGCTTTTATTTGGTTTAATTTATATTTCGAGAAAGGAATAATATTTAACGAAGAATTTCATTTTTTGAGATAAATCATTGGATGTTTATTTCATTATAAAATAATGGAAAATAATAATTAGCATACAGAATCATCACATTCTCTTCATGAAATGACATTCACTGAATAAGCGGACTAATCTAAATAAAACCTCTCACTTAAAAACCCTATATATATTATTGTTATTATTATTATTTATATTTTTATTATTATTTATGATTTTTATCATTATTGTATAATATTTACATATTATTATAATTTCACATAATATTTAAATTTATTATTGTTGTAAATTATTATAAGCCAATATTTTTGTACATTATATATATAATATTATTATAATTACTGTTAGCACGTTTGTTATTAGAATGTTTGATTTTTAGTACATATTTTAAGAGTTCTATGTAAAATTCAGTAAACCCATATTATTATTGGTGAATATTATTATTAGTCAATTGATCCTAAGACTCTCAAACTATGGCATTGAATGCTTTGCTTCAAATTCTGACAGTGTAAGGAGGAGGCTTCTCGCAAATGCTAATTAAAGCAAATAGGCTCAGTTGGTTAATTAAAGTTAGTGCATATTAGTAAGTGTAAATTCTGACATCAATGCGGCTGCACCTGCAGCTACCTGTTGCTTCATATTTAGCTATATGTTTAGCTATATACATATATAGCTATAGCTGTAGCTAATGCTATATCTATACATTCTGACACTTTGCATTATTAAAAGGCTTAAAGAGTCGAGTCTGATTAGCAGCAGTTGCTGCTAATGAGCTCAAAAGCGTAACGCCAAACAAAGGCAGCACAATCATCAGCAGAAGGAGGGAGAAAAGGAGTTAGAGTAGGCAACAGGGGTGGCAGAGTCAATGGTAGAGGCAATGGTAGAGGCTATGGTAGAGACTATAGTAAAGTCTCTTGTTGAGTCCAAACTCTTTGTCTTAAGCATGCCAATGATGTTTACCCAACATGCTAATGCATTTGAGCTCTCGTTTGGCTGCGATCAGCCCCGCTGCAAGCGATCACTGATGCACAAACAAAGACAACAATCTGAGATGTCTACGTATCCATATCCATATCCATATCCATCTACGTCTCTGTCTTTGCCTCTGTCTCTATCTCTGTCTGCAGCTGCTTTAGTAAAACAAGTGCCAAGTGGCAAGTGCCAAGAGTGGGAGGGAGAAAAAGAGACAGAGAGAGAGAGAGAGAGAGGAAGGGTGAGAAAGAGAAAGGGAGAGAGCGGGAGCGGCTGAGAGGCGGCAAATGCCGACGGGTGCGTAAGGTAAACAATTTAACAAATGCAGCGGCGTCGGCGGCCCAAAAAGATGGCTAAATAATGTGTTTGTATTGTAAGTGGCATGGCCGTTAGACAACACCAACAACAACAGCAACAACACCAACAACAACAACAGCAACAACAACAACAACAACAAGAACAACAACAGCAACAACAAATAGTATTTAGTGTAAATAAGCATTGCTGCTGCATGGCATGGTATTTCTGTTATTTTTCTTTTCTTTTCGGCAAATGCTTCTAACTATATGTACGCGACTGTGTTTGCCGATAACGCTGTGTACTTATATGACCAGGCCAAAAAAAAAAACAACAACAACAACAACAGCAAGAATAACAACAACGAAAAATCCCATGAAAAGCTGCTGCATTAATTAGACATTAAACAAGGTGTGAACTTTGCCAGCTCTACGCCTCTGCCACGCCCCAAAGCATCAGCGCTTTTGTTTACACTTTTCAGCATACATCTCTGTGTGTGTGTGTATTTTTGTTTTTTTTTTAAATTTTTATTTTCGGTTTTACCTTTCAACAGGCAGCCAAACAGAAAGCAAAACCAAACACAAAATGAAACTAAACGCAACGAAACGTTAAATAAAAACTAAAAAAAAAAAACGATAAATACCCAAAGTAAGGAGTAAGAAAAAAAAAATGGAATGAAGTGGGGGAAACAAAAATCAACGTTAAGTTCCACTGATGCGTTTTTAATTGCCAACGTTGGGGCTGCAGTTTTATTGATTTAAATCTGTTTGTCTGTTTGTCTGATGCTGCCAATTTGACGCGCTTAATGGCACGCATTTAGGCTAAGAGCGAGAAGAAGCGCCAACTCAAATGACCAGGCCTAAACCCAAGAAGCTGCTTTCGCGTTCTTGCTGCTGCCATCATCATCATTAGGCCAAGTCTAGAGCCAAGCAGCAACAGCAGCAGCAGCAGCAACAGCAGCAGCAGCAATGCTATTAATGTAATACACAGAACAAATTTGCTGTTTGTTGTTGCTTTTTTTGTGTGCTTTTTTTAGCTGCTGCTGCTGCTGCTGCTGCTGCTGTTGCAGTTTCGGATTACAATGGCAAAACGATTAGGAAACGACACAATTTAACGACATAATTCAAGAGCGCATCAAGTTACAACAAAAAAAAAAATTAAAAAAAAAGAGAATGAAAAAAAAAACTGTGACTGAAATCACAGTTCACCCCTTTATGTGGCACACGTGCGCCTTGCTGTGCCACTGTGTCGCTTTCTTTGAGTGTATGTGCGTGTTAGTGCATGTGTGTGCGTGTTGGTGTGTATGTATGGGTGTGTGTGTTGTAAGCAGATATGGCATATCCTTTCTTGATTGCGATCGCTGACCGAAGGAAGCAGAAAACTTACAAATGAGGAAGCGCACAAGGCGCACAGGATATGAGCAACTCACACACACTCACACACACTCACATACTCACTACAAACACCCACTCGTCGTACATGTAGGTGCATGATTGTGTATGTGTGTGTGTGTCAACAGCCCCCACACAGCTTGGCCACTTGAGGCTGTACGCGTCTTTTTTTAAGGGGCAACTTAAGCTGCATTTGCTGCTGCTGCTTTAGTTTCTTTTTTGGTTTTTTGTCAAATCAATCAGCGCCTGCGCTGTGTGTGGGCCTCAAGTGTGCTTGGGTGAGTGTGTGTGGTTAAACTCACTCATTAGACGCCACTTAATTGGCAAAAAATAAAACAGCAGCAGCTGACAGCTGACTAAATCAACTGATTGATTCAAGTGGCCAACTAAAAATGAAAAAGAAACATATATATATATATATTGAAGCAGCTGCAGTTGCAACTAGGGATGGCAAAAAAAAAAATGTATTAATCGATTATTTAATCACACTAATCATCACATTACACTTTTTTCGATTCCATTAATTGGAAATTTTTAGGTAAATAATTGATTATTGTGCATCATGTGATTAATCGTGTTATCCCTAGTTGAGAGTGATTACGTTTAGTTCTATGCAAATCAAGCAGCTTTTGAGAGTCAGCGCTTACATAAATTGTAGCAAGAAAAATCATTCAATATTCATCACTTAATTTTATCATTTTTTTTATGACAATATTTTTTTAGTGTCTTTGTTTGTTTATTTATATAATCGAGTCTTTGTTTGTGTTTAGATTTCTTTTTGCATTAGAAATGGCAAAATCCATGCGCTGGTTTTTGTTTATGCTTTGGGCATAAACAATGAAATTATTAAAGCGTCAATTTGTTTTTTTTTTTCTCTCTTTTTTTAATTAAGGCCTATGACAAATTGGAAGAGGCAAACGGAATTCATGAAATTCATGGGAGACTCGATGCCGCAACATTCATGTTTGTTTACGCACAAACAAAGTGCGCGGTATGATTGAGAATGTCTCACAGTCAATCTCAATGAGAAATACACACATCTCTCTCTCCCTCTCTCTCTCTCCCTCTCTCTCTCTCTCTTTCTCTCTCTGTAGCTCTCTCATTCGTCTCATTCATGCCCCTTTAGTCAATCCATTGGCTGCTTGTTATTGTTATTGTTTCAATATAAATTGATGCTCATTAAAAGCATATAGCTGCGAGATTGAATGATAAAGGGAGTGGACAAGGGGCAGAGGGGGGTGTGGTACAGGGGCTTAAGGCTGCCTTTTTGGCATTGGCTTATTGGATTAATGCCAGCGCTTCTGTTGCATGCCACCACCAACAACAATAACAACAAACATGGAAAAAAGTAAAAAAGAAAAGAAACAAATTCTCTACTCTTTTCATTTGTTTTCCTCTTTTCAGTCTTTCTTTCTCGTTTTTTCTTTCGCTTTTTGTTGTTCCTTATGGCTTGTTTGTGCAGCTAAGCTTATGGCTTTTATTATTAATTATGTTTGGAATTTATAATTTGTCTTGTGCGCCTCTCCACCCCGAACCCCAAACACTTCACATATAGCATGTAATGAGCCCTAAGCTGTTTATTGTTGTTGTCGTTTGTTATTATTGCTGTATTTGCTATTATTAACAGCGCACTTAGCAGCTGTAAAACACAGTTAGTTTTACAGCTAGTCACTTTGGTTAGTCAGTCAGTTAGTCAGTCACTTAGTTAGTCAGTCAAGCAGTTAGTCACTGGGTCTAGCCCACACCTATTTTTCTCTTGCCTGCCTCTCTGTCTAGATAGACAGTTTCTCAGTCTGTCTGTTAGTCTCTTTGACTATCTATCTATTAGTATGTCTATTCAACTCTCTGCCTTACTCACTATCTTTCTCTCACCCTTTATCTTAGTCTCTTGCTCCTGCTGTCTCTTAGTCTAGCTAGAGCTAACGTTTCTCCTTTGTATCTCAGTCTTTGCGTCCCTCTGTCTGTCTAAACGTTCGTCTAGCTGTCTGTCTGCCTATGCGTCTGTCTGTCTGTTCGACTATCTGTCTGTCTGTCTATCTGTCTGTCTGTTTAGTCAGTTAGTCAGCGCTTGGGCTAATGCTCATAAATCTGATGTCAAATAAATGTCCATAAAAAGGCGTCATTTTATTGTTATTAATTAAACGCTATTAATTTGCAAAAATCGTAAATTAAATCTCTGTTAGGCCTGTCTCGCTTGCACACTTAATGCCCCACACACACACACACATACGTGTCTATGTCGTAGAGGGAGACACGAGAGTCATTTGGTCAGGTAAGTCCCCGCAGATCCGAGTCTCGAGTCTCGAGTCACAAGTCTCGATACTCAAGTCTCGTCTCAAGTCTCGAGCCTCGAGTCTCGAATCTTGGCGCAACTTAAATGATAAGCGCCATAATCCCTGATGTGTGATTAACTTTGATGATGAGTTATGAGCCGCACATTGGCACTGATGTGATGTACCGTGCCGTGTGCTGTATCCCTAACCCAATGCGAGTGTCTCCATGCCGTTCGATCTACAGAACTGAGATGTAGGTAGTCCTACCCCAAGCTCAGATGACTTGCAGGAATCTGCAGCATGTGAAATGTGAGTCAGTCCGTAATGTGATAGTAGCGTTTTCGTATCCACCTCCCCACCGCCTTACCCTACCCTGCCCCGCCCCTACGCCTTTTTTGAGAGCGCGTAGCCCAAAACGCGACAACGTGCAGTTCATAAAAGTTTTATGCAAAAAAAAAAAACACAAACGACTACAAATCCTTGAGGTTTGCGCTTGAGTGCGCTCGTAAAAGTATCAAATTGATTAATAATAATAATAAAAGCTCCTCGAAAAAAAAGCAACACATATAAACAAACTATTAAAAACGAGCGCAGGGTATGCCAGACATATACATACATACATATATATGTATATAAACATGCATATATCGCGATCATAATTTGTCCACTTTTGCTTTTGACTGATGTTTGTTTGATATGTTTGATTACTTTGTGCGCAACTCCAAAAATATTCCCACGAAAATTTGTGCCAAAATAAAAGGAAATATTTGAATTTCGAAATTTTTTGTTTATCGATTTGAATTTGATTTTTTTTTTTTTTTGGTATTTTTGCTTATCGCTTGGCATTTGACGTGATTTGATTTGAAGCAAAAATAAGCAGAGAATATTTTTCGTATACTGAAAATGAAACTGAAACTCTGACATCATCAGAGTTTTGGAGTCTGTGTGCGCCCGAGGCTCAGTCTGTGCCTCAGTTCGTCTTGTCTCTTTATCTTTGTCTGTGTCATAATAGGATCAATTTTTGAGTCATAATGGTTGTATATATCTCTTTATATATGTATATATGTGTTCTATTAAAGTGCCTTCAGCTGTGGGTTATCTTTGATTTGTTGCTGTTGCTGCATGCTGCCTCTGGGGCCAAAGTCTGTGATTGATTCTTGGTTATATGATTTTTTTCTCTTTGAATATTTTTTTTTTTTTTTGAGGCTGTATGCACGTCAATAATCATATCAGATTACCATTGGCTTTGCAGCCCATTGTTTGCTACAATTTATGAAATTTTAGAACTTATGCTGCGGCTTTTTGACGCATTCTTTGCGATGCTGTCGATGCCGATGCCGCTGCGTTTGCTGCGGTTTTTCTCGCTCTCAACCGCTCAACCGCTCAACCACTCTCTCTCTCTCTCTCTCTTCTTCTTCTTCTTCTTCTTCTCTCTCCCTCTCTCTTTTTTCTTCCTCTCCATATAGCCACATCTTTCGCCTTCTTTACTCTCTCTTCATATTTCTGTGTCTATGTTGCCGCATACCTTACGCTTGAGGGCGCAACTTTGTCTAATCTTGTGCAGCGTCGGTCTGTAGCCATATATAGCATACTCTATTGTATATAC
>JBANCZ010001459.1:0-21507 GCA_037040025.1 Sphaerogastrella javana | reverse complement strand
CTACATAGTGGTTGCATTGGTGATGGTTGATTCTTATTTTTCATGTCTAAATTTAACATATTGATAATATTATTTGCAGTTGGTTATCAATTTTTTTCATGCAGCTGCAATTGCAACCTGAATATTGTGTATGAGTATTTTGGTCCAAAATGGCTCCTTGGCTGCCAATTTAGACGTTTTGTATGCAATAACTTCGTACTATTGTTTTTTTTTTCTATTTGTATTTAAATTGTTAATCTAAATGCTGAATTAATACACATTTGGTTAAACACTAATTAAATACGCGCACCAAAAAAAACACTCGCATTTCACAAACGCGCACGCATTGTCAAACATAATATCACTTTGAATTAGAGATGTGTAAATGCTTCGTTCAATATATCGATGGCAATTTTAGGGATGTACACATTTCGATTATCAATTTCAATTTGATTTATTTATTTTTGTGCATGAAAATATATGCAAAAATAATTAATTATTCATTCACATAATTTTCATTTTGAAAATATTCCAAAGCGTGCGCATCAAATAAATCGATTTCAGTTATATGTACACACGAGTATCGATATAAAACATATAACACGCATATCGATATATCGCTGCTCCATGATATCAACATCCCCAATGTATGTGTGCGCCGCAAAACAAAACGCGTATTGTTCGGTTACGGTGCGGGCACACACACTTAAAAGCGATCCGAATTATTTCTGAATTGGCTGTGCGACAAATCGGTGAATTAGTTTATTCAATCAAAACAAAGGAAACAATAAAACGAAATTTCAAAAATTTATTGGAAATGTCTTGAAAGTGTTTGCTATTTGTTTAAATCGTGAGTGTTTGTCGTGTGCCGTTGTGTGTGTTTCTCTTTAGATTGTGTATGGTGCTAAAATTTACACATATTTCCCCCACCTACACACACACACACACACGCAAACAAACACAAACACACGACGACAAACATACAACGTATACATTGTAAGTGTAGAAAATTTCTGCTGCTTTCTTTTGTTGCCTTATTCGTTTGCATTGGCCTGAGCGTGAGTTCGAGTGTGTGTATGTGTATGTGTGTGCCTCAGCCTCTGTGTGTATGCATTTGAATGTGTGTGTGTGTGTTTGAAAGGGGTGGACATGCCCCAAGAGGGTGGAGTTACATATTAACTATATACTTAAATTCATAAATACATACATAAATTCATAAATACACACATACATACATACATGTATGCATACATACATACAAACATTCATAGTGCATACATGCATACATTCATTCATACATACATTTATACATCCATACATACCCATATGTATGCATATTGATGTATAAACATACATACATACATACATCAATACATTTGAATGACTCGTTAAATACTTGCAATTGTTTAGCAATTGACAGACATGCATAAACATGCTTATAATAAACGAACGAGAGAGAGAGAGATAGAGCGAGAGAGGGCGAGCAAGAGAGAGAAAGAAAAAAGAATAACAATAAAGCCAAACTTCACTCGTTACTCGCTAGTAAAGGGTCGCAGGGTGAGGCGAAGTGCTTCATGTTTTGGGGTGCGCTCGTTGTCAGACGCTTCAAACGGAAACGAGAAATTTTCATTCAGCGTTTTTTCTTTCTTCTTCATCCTTTCTTTCTTTCTTTCTTTCTTAGTTCCATTTGATTTTTATTGTGCCATTGCTCCTTGTATGTACACACACAGACACACACACACACACACACGAACACGGAGACAGATACACAGACATGCATACATATGTACATACATTATAGTCGAGACGACGGCGCGACGTCTGTCTACTTGCAATTTGCCGGCACTCACACACACACATGTCTTCGTCTATCTCTCCGTGTGTGTGTGTGTGTGTATTTATAGCTGGGTCGCACATGATTATGTTTGCAGCAGTCATGCATATTGCACTTTGTTTATAACAAATTGCTTCTAAATTCATTCGCTCATTAACGCCACCCACACATAGACACACTCCGCACACACATGAATGCACTCACACACACACGAATACACTCACGCATGCATACATATGCAAAGTCTTGTTTCTTTCACACGCATGCACAGTTGAGTCAGTCATAAACATACACACACACACACACATACAAGCATACACACACTCTTTGGCCTACACACTTGACTACTGTCAAGTCATTGCTGATGACATATAAAATTTGAATAATTAAAAGGCGCCAAGGCAAAGGCACAAAAAACAGATGTCCTTTTCCTGCTACTGCAAGGCCAGAGTTAAAGCTGTTCTTGCCACTCATTATCCTGTTGCTGCTACTGCTGCCTGGCAAGTGCCATTTGAATGTGCTTCATTATTTTCATTTAGATGCTGGCCCACAACAAATACACACAAAACACAAAAGCCAGACAAATAAAGCACAAGATAAGCAGGCAAAGCAGAGCAGGGAATTACAGCCTTTCAAAAAAAAGGACGACATCTGGCCAAACTAAACAGCTGGCGATAGAGGGAAAAAGATAGAGACAAAGAGAGAGAGAGAGAGAGAGAGTGAGAAATAGAGTGGGAAAGATAGTGAGTGAAAGCGAGTAAGAGTAATGCCATAGTTCAGCTCGATTCCAGCTACAGCCACATCTCCTTCTATGGCTTCAACTCGAGTTGTATTTGTATTTGTGGCTGTTGCTCTAGGCACTCTGCTTATTTTGCGCTCATTAAAAAACCTAAAAGAGAATTTAGCTAGTTACTTGTTTTTTCTTTAGTGTTTTCCATATCCTTTCCTTGTCCCTTTCTCTGTCACTCCGCTTGCTACAGCCAACAAGTACCAAAGTCAGAATATTCATTTGCCACATGAAGCAAACACTGCGAAAAACCAGGCAATAAGCACACTTATCCTCCTTGCCACATGCCCCGCCTACCCCTGACGCCATGAGTCTATAAACTTGGGCAAGGAAGAGTTGAGCTCCGTTAGTTAGTTAGTTGTATATACTAGTGTATGTGTGTATATGTGTGTTTTCCTCTGAGTGGGTGTTTGCATAATCATTCTCAAGTGCCTAACCAAGGCTCCTCTGCCTTCCTACTCGCTGTCTCTGTCTCAGTCTTTCCCACTTTCACACACTCACTGTCTCATCCCCTCTCCACACACTCTGCTACTACCCGCTGTGCCCCCCCTGGCAAGCGTCGGCAACATGATTAGCCAATTATGTAGGCCCTCAGCGCCAACATTTGGCACGCAGCTTAGCGAGGCAAAAGTTTCATTTTAAAGCGACAGCTGACAAAATGTGTTTAATTAAAAATTTTTTTTTTTTGGGAAATTTAACAAGAAAATACTGTTAGAGCAGGGCAGCCCTTACAGAAATACCCTAACACTTGAGTGGATTACTTAAGCACATGATTAAAAAAAAAAGAGTCTAGAGCCACTCGTAAGAACGGAAATAAATTTATATGCTATGCTAAAACATACTTTAAATTTTATATTAAATAATACAAATATTATTAAAATATGCACTTCAATCATCATCAAGACACGCCAGCTACTATAATTTCCATGTTCAAAGAATATCAAAGGGAATACAAAGAAATTCAAGTGTAGGGAAATATCAAAATAAATTAAAGCTTTGCTTGGGCTGGCAAAAATATGCGCAATTCGCAAATTTAATTGAGCAGAGCAAAGCAGAAATTGAGACACACTCATACCAAACACACACATACACACATAGATATATATATAGGCAGTCAGCCAGGACACATACTGGCCGTGTGCCTAGGCCAAAACCAAGTTCTAGAGTCCAAGTACAAGGCCAAGGCAGGGCAAGGCCAGGCCAGACCAGGGACAAGGACATGCATGGTAGCAAAACCTTAACGCTTTATAAATTTTTACGTTTTCGTGTCAGTTCCAGTTTTATTCAAAAGAGGAACCCCAGCTGATTTGTCTATGGCCGCAATGGAAAAACATTTTCTTGGAAAATATTGAGAATTTTGCCAAAGTGGAAAACTAAAAGCAGACAATAGAAAAAGGCATAGAAATTGTTGCTTTAAAGCAAAGGCTAGCTAATTGGCAGCTAATTGAAAAGCTTCCAGCAGCCGTATCATAGCAGAGGTCAAAGCGACAACAACGGCAACAACAACAACAACTGCAACAACAAGAACAACACGCACAACAATGCGAACAATAACAAACATTGCGTATACGCCGCGTGGTTTGCTCTTGGCTTTGATATTTCACAATTAGGCGCCAATCGACGGCATTATTAATTTGCGCGGGCTTTCAATTAAGCAATTAGGCGGTCATAGGCATGCCACGCCCACATACCCCACACAGCCCACCCGCACAGCAGCAGCAGTTGTTTAGCATGCCGCAAATTTGTGGCAGGTACAAGCAGTTCAAGTTTTTTCTGTTTAACAACAAAAAATACAACAAATTTACGTTAAATACAATAAATAAAGTGTGTAAGATGCATAAAAGTAAAGGCAAATTAGGCCATTTATGAGCCTTTCGACCTGATCTGGGTTACCGTTACGGCAGCAGCAGCAGAGCCACAACGTGGCGTATGCGCAATTTCTTACACATTTTACGATTTGGCAGCACGCGAAACGTTTTATGCTAATTTCTCTCGGTGTCTCACTCCTACCACCCAAAAAAAAAAGAGATACAAAAAAATCCATTCCAAGCCAAAGTAACAAAAAAAACTTAACATCAAGTGGAAAACTTTCACAGTCTTCGACAGTTGAGGAAAATGTTTGTTTAAAATTCGGCCGGGCGTTATTTATGGCCCAATAACTTTTAACTTCACATGGCGGCAGCACGGCATGCAAATTAGTTGCTGCCACGACCCCAACCCTGCGACCGCCCATCGCCTTGACCATGTGCAAAGTTCACTGCCACAAAAGCAGGATAAAAAAAGAAAGAAACAAAATTCAATTGAAAATCACTAAAAGCAAATGGAAAAAAAAACACGAAAGAAATATCACTTACACTTGGAGTGTTAGGAAGTGTGCTCCATCCTGTCAGGAATGTCAATTAAATGTACAAAAGCTGCAATAGGAATTGTTCGATTAATGTTCAAACAATTGACAACAAAAAAATCTTTCATTAAGTTTTGTATTTGCCATTGAGAACACCCGCAGAGAAGGTCAAACAATTTGCTGGCATTTTGTGTACACTATAACCAGGGGGTACATATGCCAAGGGTATATTCACTATAAGTCCATGTAAGTGGCAGTTGAAAGATCATAGAGATTATATTAGTATTATATTTTTATAATAATATTACATCTATATAAAGAACACTTTATAGATTGATAATACTTTTCATTGTCTATATACAAATCTTGCTAAAGAGTTTAGATCAAACGAAAGCTAATGAAAACCTGCCTTACTCAATATTTTACGGTTCATTCTATAGCTCATCAAGCACACACGACTTTTGTGTACGCATTTATTTATAATACTAATAATACTCAACGTCAAATTGCCTAAAAAATGTTGTTTGAAAATTAATTAGAAAATGCGAAATGGAAACAAAACAACAAAGCGACAAGTCAAATATCTATGACTATAACTGAATATATATATATACTATATCTTCTACATATATAAACATTTATATCTATGGATATATAGAAGCAATGACATCACAAAAAGTTTTTGCTAGCCAAGCGTGAAAACTAATTAATTTTCTAGCTGTAGGTTAATCAAAAACTATAAATATGCAAACAGTAAAATCAACAATTTGGCTTTCACATGTTGTCGTAAAGTTTTATACACATATTTGGTTAAAATAGTTAATGAAATTGTTATGTGGCTAGTGCATAGAGTTGGGCCAAAGGTTGCAGCATGTTCCAGTGATTGTCTGTGGCATAATTGCACTTGACAGTGGCAGCAGTAGCTGACAGTCAAAGCAAAAGCAAAGGTAAAAAGCAAAAAGCAGAAGCTATAGAGCGCTCGCGCCAGCTAAGATAAGCCACAAAGGAAAAATTGAACTGGCGAACTTGCAACAGGCAACAGAGAGCAAACAGCAGACAGCCGACAGCAGGCAGCTTGCAACTTGCAACCAGCGGCAAAAACTGTGAAAGATTGCATAGCAAAGTGACTTCAATTGCATTCAATGCGCTGTCGCTGATTAAACCAAGCACATCTAGCAAAACTGGCAAATAGAAAATGGAAAAAATGGGAAAATGAGAAAACTGGGAAAATGGGAAAAACTGCTTACTGTGCGCCTCGCTTTGATGCTGCCACACAGATAATTTTCAATCTCTTTGTCTGCATTGAAACGTGCAGCGGCACTTAACGAGCTACCCTTTATAGATGCACTCACTCCAATGTCAAATAGTAAAATTGCCATAAAAAACAACTTAAAAAAAAAGAAATAACCGAAAACTTAGAAACAAAAGATTGCTAACAATCGAGACTTGTCGATTATCGGTAGCGACACACGAAATTAAAACAAAAATTGGCAGTTTGATTTGCCCGACGACGTTTGTTTGTGCCGTGTTAAAACCAAATTAAGGGTAACAGGGCCTCTTTCAGAGGACTAGGATCGTACTAATGTAGACGATACTGATACATATATAATATAATATATAAAGTGTATTACAGTTAAAGCTAAAAGATTGAGGACTTTGTTGTTTAGAGAGTTGTTCTTTTCTTTATGTAATCGCTAAGTTAAAATTAATCATATGATAAAATAATCGATTTAAAGATTTTTTTGCCGTCCCTAATAATAATAATAATAATAATAATAATAGACTGTTCTATGAATATAAACAAATTTTTCTAAATTGCTTCGAAAGAAAGTCATCATAAACTGCATAATCTATAAAATACGTATATTCTAAGTAAAGCTTTTCAACCAAATAAACTTCCTTCAAACATTTCCAAATCGTTAAAGAAATTTTCTTAGATGTTTACGCTTTTTGCATTTCCCTTTGTTGAGTTTTTTTTTTTAATATTTATTTTTTTCCATTTGTTATTTGGCTATTTTGGCAATGACCAAGCCCAATATTGCACACAGAGCTGCAGCTGTCAACATGCAACGTACTGTGGCAGACACAAGCGACAGTCTGGGAAAGGGTTGAGCTAGCGCACACTCACCAGAGAGTGGGGCAAGCTGATGCAAAGCATGGTCACAGTTAGGAGTGTGCCACACACACACATATATGAATACAAATAGATATAGACATGTATATATGGTATGGTATGGAATGGTATGGTGTTGTATGGAGAAACGTGCAGCAGCTGCCGTTTGCAACTTCCGCAATGCTGTGCTGCGCTTCGCTAGACAACAACAACAGCAACAAACGAAACAAACAAAACATTTGCTGCGTGTGTTGGCCATTTGGTTGCAAAGAGAACAGAAGCAGCAGCAACAGCAGCCAAAAGTGGTGGCAAGTAGTTAAGTTGGTGGTGCCACCGTTGCGGTTTCATGCGCCTGCGCAACGAGCTGACTCACAACAATAACAACAATAACAGAAACAACAATAACAGAAACAACAACAATAACAGCAACAACTTCAACAATAATACTACACATGCAGCATGCTGCACATGTGAGCTTGCCACAGCTGTGTTTCTGCTGCTGCTGCTGCTGTCTGCCAGGTGAAAAGTTTGCCATGCCGCAACGCATTAAACCAATTTATCGACTTGCAACAACAACAACAACAACAATACACAGAACAATAACAACGAGCTACAAAAATTGTGTAATAAGCAGATAAGAAAATGAGCATAGTAGGGCATGTGCCTCATTTCTGCCTCATTGAGCAATGCCAATCAAGTGAGTCATTAATGGCAACAGAGACACACCGATTCGACCTCCCCCTCGGTCATTCAATCTCCCTCTCTTCATAAGTATTTATACATATGTCTCTATATGGCCAGAACATAAACTAAGCAACAACAATAGCAATGGGAGCAATAACAACAACAAAATTGTATAATGGCCACTTAATCCATGACGACCAGCATTAATATTGCTCTTGACACACATTAAATCTCCGACATTAGTTCATACAAAGTTAATACAGATTTGCAGATGTTTAGGTAGTACAGCTAATGAGTGAGAGAGGGGGTGTGTGTAAGGGTGGAAAAGAGAGGGAGCGTTTACAGGAGAGTGAAGACTTGAGTAACATTTAAATGTATAATCCAATGTATCTTAAAGACTTGGCATACCCTTAATTTCAGAGAAAAATTGTAAAGTATTTATCAAACGAACAAATTGATAAAAACTTTGATTTAATAATTTACAACTTTTAAAAATAAAAGAATAAAAGTCTATTCATCCGCAAAAGTATTAGAAGATATCCAAAATCAATGAAGAATATATACTTCATTTTTGTTGATTTAATTTAGGTTTTATTCAACCTTTCTCAGATACATAATTCCATTAAAAACCTTCACTTCAATTTCCTTAAAACAAACATTTTAAAAGCTTTAATTTCAAACGAACTTAAAGAATTTCCGTGTAGCGGTAACATTTAAAGCTTTAAAAAACAAAGACACCTGTATACAGAACATTCACAAAGAGAGACAAGCAAAGGAAAAGACAGAGAGACATTTAGCTCATAATGGGCGTCATAAAAGATGTTTAGCTGATAATTTGCAATGAATATGAAAATTATGTCCTTTTTGGGCTTTAGCCTAAAGCCTAAAGCCAACTCGAATCGAATGAAGATAATCCACTTAATACGCCAACAGCAAAGGCGATGAGGAAACATTTTATGGCCTGTTATTGTTTTTATTGAACATTTTTATGATCAAAAGAAAGTGGCAGAAAGAGAAAGAGACTAAGAAAAATTGGTTGAAGAAAAAAAAGAGATGCCCCGATAAAATATAGATGAAGAGACTCTGACTGCGAGTTGAAGAGTGTGGAGAGTGTGCGCATTCAGTGAGTCAGTTGGTAAATGTTTATTGTTTCATGCATAGGTTTAAAATTGTATATATGTTGCAAGGTTTATTTACACGCCACAAGGCACAAGGACAGAGCCCAATGCAGTTTTTGGTAGATGCAAACAATTTTTTCGGCCACGCCGGGGCCAAAGTGTTGGCCAGTGGGTTAATAAAGCCATGTAAAATGTTGCCAGACAAATGTAAACAATGGCGCAATGCCAATGACTAAATCGAAAAGCGGAAAAACGCCATATAGCCATATACAAAACATCTATGTAGATACTATTTGATGTCTATACAAATGCGTTTGATGCACCTAAAAATTGTTTATCAAAGCACACAAAAATTTAACGAGCGAATTGAACTTTGGCGCACAAAGGTTAAGCAAACATTGCAACTCTGGGAGAAAATGGGGAAATGGAAAAGTGGAAGAATGTGGTTTGCTGTTGAGTGTGAAAATTTAAGGAGCTGCTTAAATCGCTCTTTAACTATATAAACATAAAATACGTTTTTGCCCAAATGCTTTTGCCTGACAATGACATACACAAAGGATATGGTCTCGGTTCGAGAGACTGCTTGAATATTTTGCCTGCTTCTGCAAAGGACACTTGAGTTTTTATTTGCATTTTATGACTCATTTTTCACGCCTACTTGTGTCACGCCTGCCTGCGTTGCCCTACAGTCTGTCTCTGCCACTCTTTCAGTATTTCTATCTCTGTTTCGCTATGGTTATGCGTCTGTCTGTGCCTGTCATTTTGAGGCTGATAAAAGCCAGCGGCAGCAGCCCAATTGCAGGCCACATAATCCTTTTTGGCTTGTCCTTTTGGCACGCCCCAAACCACCTTTTGTATACACACCCACACACCCACGTACACTCGCACACTCGCTGAAAACTTGAACCAATAATTTATACAGCAAAACGAGCAAATTTTCCAGAAAGAAAAGCCACCCACACTCGCAGAGCGAACGCATAATTGAAATTGATATATGAAGAGGCGGTTTTTCTTGGACTCGAATTCTTTGTCCTTTCCCAACGAGCGCTGTATGTGCCGCTTAGATAAACAAAACAAGAACAAAAGAAGCAGCATCAGCAGTAGCAGTAGCAGCAGCAGTAGAGCGGAAACATTGCGTATACGCCACATGGACAGGGACAAAGTCTATAGCTCTCTCTCTCTCACTCAGACTCTATCATTCCGCAGCCATATGAAAATTCATAATTTTCAAAATGGAAAAATGGGTAAACACAACAAATGTGAAAAATTACACACACAGTGAGTGAGAGCTAAAGACAGAGACAGAGACAGAGAGAGAAAGAGAGTGAAAGAGAAAGAGAAGGTGATCTCTCGCTACAAGCACGTGGACCGCAGGCATGTATGACCTGTGTGTGTATGACTCGATATGTCTGCGCTTTTTATATGTTTTTCAATATTTTCTTTATGCGCCATATTATTTTTTATGCATGTATATATATATTTATATACACACACACACACACATACATGTGTATGTGTGTATCTTTTGTGTGTCTGCACATGAATTTTTCTTGAAAATATTTTCTCTGTATATTTTTGAGCAAAAATATTGGGCACAGATGCGTATCACCTTCACCTTAATTCAGTTTCACATTTTATTACGTAAATAATAATTACAAAACTTTAATAATAGAACAACAACAAAAACAACAATATCAACAACAATATGTACAAATTGAAATTTTGAAAAATTGTAAATGGCAAATTGTAATGTGAAAATTTTGCTTGAAGGCGCAGCCAGACAGTTTGCAGGTGCCAAAATCTCAAATCAAAAATCCAGAAAATTCAATTTTATTACTTTTATGCGGCACTGCTCAAAATTCCATCAATTTTTATGGTAGGCAGTAAAAAAAAAAAACAAAATAAACGAAAAGGAAAAACAAATTGATATCGGATGAACATAAATTGAGACAGATATAGCATAATGTCTGACATTTAATAAGCTTAATTTGTTTATAAAGCACACAAAATATTTCATAGACACACATTAATGTTGAAAAGATTTTTGAAATTATTTTCAAATATTTATGCCCAGTAGCATAATCTATGCTATGGGGCATAATGAGTTTGAATAAATGAGTGTAGGTAAATTGAAATTAGCGCTGAATATATGTACTGTAGGATCAGGGAGCTTTTTTAAAGATCGAGCAAGAGTTGAGATAGCGGGAATTATGGTTTAATTTAGTCTAAAATGTTTGAGCTTTTTTAACACTTGTTTTATTTATATCATAGTTATATAATTCAAATACGAACTTAATAAAAACATATACTTTAGATTTTATACTGAAACCAAATTAGACTCTTTTCTTCCATTCATCTTCCTAAAATGCATGTCAATGTCAGGTACCATTCCGACTGATCAGTATGCTTTTTTTATATAATGTGGCAAATTTATGATTCTAAGAACATAAATAAAACAAATAGTCAGGAAAAACCTATGCAGAGGCCAGAGTAAAACCTGGAAAAACTAAGGTGCCCTATGACAAAAAGCAAAGAAGATGCCAAAACATAAATAATTGATACCAGGCCGAAAAGAAGAGGGGAAAAAAGGGAAAAAGATGGTGTGGAAATTCGCGTCAAACGACGGAAACATAAATCGAATCGAACTTGAGGGCATTTAAATAAATATTTGATGGAGCCTCGTAGCGCCCGGGACAAACAAAAGCAAAACGCAGCCAAAACAAATGCTACTAAGCATACGCCAAGTTGCCAGGCCCAAAAAACACAAATACACTCACACTCCTACTCATAAAATGAAACCAAAACAAAAGTGCGAAAAAACGGCGCCAAGGCAACAGCCCAATATATAAAAAAAAAACCAGGAGAAGTGCGTGAGAGCAAATAATTTATGCACCTTGTGAAAGATTTATGTGTGTGCCGAAAAACCAGACGCAATTTGGCTCTAACGTGAAATCAAAGCGTGAAATTCAATTAAACTAAGCAGCAGCAGCGAGTCCAGTGGGATAAAGAGAGAGGGGAAGATGAAGAGAGAGAGATAGAGAAAAGGAACAAGGCAGGAAGTCAGGAATGAGGCTCTATAGACTGGCATAAATATATTTATAAGTGGCATCCTGTCCGATGCCTCTCATAAATAATGACTGCAACAAACAGCCAATCAAATACACACTCAAATACACTCACACTCAAACACACACATGTGACTCACACCTTGTGTTATTTGAGATGAATCAGTGAAGCTGACAAAGCAAAAAAAATTAAACGAGGCCCAAACAAGCAAACGACCAGGCCCAGACCCAAGCTGCAGCAGCTTCAGTATTTGGGTTAACCAGGCAGTCAGGCATATAGCGTACCGCAATGCTAACGGTACTGCGTTTGAAGCTGCCCAAAACGAAAACAGCAAAAAGCATAACTAAAACAACAACAACAGCAACAACAACAACAGCAACAACAACAAAGGAAACAACTGCAACTTGAACAACAAAAGCAACACAAAAGTGCAAATGTTTGTGTTGAATTTTTTTTTTTTCATTTTTCTCTTGCTGCTTTCATTTATGGCCAAATGCAAATAAACAGCGTGCAACTGCAACAGCAGCACGTGCAACACATATGTGTGAGTGTGAGTGTGTGTGTGTGTGAGTGCGTTGCATGGAGACATGCCTCAGGCAGCCTCAACTCGCCTCGCTTGCCACACAGCTTTGTCTATGCAAATAGTTTAGCTGCAGCGTGGGCCACTTTTTTTTGACGCTGCAGAACGGCAATTTGCGTTGCCAACTGCACACACATTTAATTGCAACAGTGCAACTGCAACATGGCACAACATTTGCAACATGGCAACTACAACTTTAAGTACAATGTCTCCTACGTAAATCCGATGGAAAATTATGCAAAATGCTTGGGCGCAGACGAACCAAACATTTTGTTGCACGTAATGTCAAGCGCTTTGCATACAAAGTGTGGCATCCACACAAAGTCAAAGCTCAATGCACTGCAACAACAAAAACAACAACAACAATAATAACAACAACAACAACTTCATCAACGACAACAACAACAGTAAGCACTACATTCACTCAAGGGCCTGAGAAAGAAGCCCAAAAGTCAGACCGTGTCATTGCTATGAAAATTGGTCATGTTGATCAAGTATTGTTAATCAAAGCACCGGGAGAAAGAGAGTCAGGCAAAACAATAACAAAAGGCAGCAAAAACAACAACAACAATAACAACAACAACAACAAACATAACAATAATAAAGAGCATAATATGAGCACTCTTCTATGGAGAATATGAGTTTGGCACGCAAACAACATTTCCACACATTGCACAAAAATAATAAACAGCTGCAAATGAGAGAAAAAAAATGAGCATATTGTGACAACATTGACTAGAGAATACCCTGTATACAATAAAAATTATATCAATTATTTAAAATAATATAAATGCAATTACGTATTCAAAGTTTTAGATTTGATATGCTAGAATTAAAATGAAATTTATACAATAGTAGATATAACTATGAAATACCCTTTGAAATTGTATGTATAGATAGTGATAGCATTTTCAGAAAATACCCAGTATATAATGGAAACCATATCAATTATATAAAATAATATGAATGGGATATATGTATAGAATGTTTTTGATTTAATATGCTTACTTTATCGAAAATAAAATTAATATAAAATTTTTACAAACTTCTGCAGTAGATATAACCACAAAATACCCATTAGAAATGTATGAATAGATAATGATAGAATGGACCAGAGAATACCCTGTTTATAGTGGAAATCATATCAATTCCTGAATGTAATATAAATGGAATATATGTATAGAAAATTTTTCAGATCGAAGTTAGAATTTATCTGATAAATTTACAAACTGTTACAGTAGATATAACTTTAAATTTTCTTTAAAATTGCATGAATAGTTAGTTAGTTTTATATACTAAATTATAGTAATTAATCTGGAAAGCACATTAAACTTTACTACTCTCAAGCACAAACTGAATTTATATGATATTTTCAAACTCTGTTCCCATACACCTCAATCAATTTACAATATGTTTACAGGGCATGCGAAACCACATAAACAAAATGAAACAAATGTGAATAATTGAAAGCGAGCATACACTCAAACACACACACTCACACAGTGAAACTGGAAAATTTGTTTACAATTGGGCTGGCTGTCTCTCTCCCTATGGCCATGTGACAGTTGACTAACTCGATGAATGCTAAAAACTTTGTCTATCTCATGTATATACATATGTGAATACATCTATATATATACAATTTCCGACAGCTGCAGTCTATGGCAAAAATATTTAATTGCAAACAGAAATTGCCAATTGTTTTGTTTTTGGCCAAAAACAAAAAAAATACCGGAGACAAACAATTGATATGGCCCGAGTCTATAGTATGGTTATAACTATTACGAAACAAGCAAATTGCACTGAGCGAAGAAAACTCAAGAGAGAAATCTGTATGCAATCGAATAAGACAAAAAAAAAAAAAAAAACAAAAAAAAGTGCGGAAAATTGCTCAGTAGCCACACCTTTTCCTCAATCCATTTCACTCTAAATGTCTACCTCTCTATCACTCTCTCTCTCTATCTCCCTCTCTCTCACCTTATAAACCATACCGACTGCATCTAGAATAGCCGAAGGCATTAGTATGCTGATTGTGTATATTTTCTTTGTCTTTTTAAGAGCCCAATAAATTATGCTGCGCTATGGCGCATAATACGCATTACTCATTTCCCTAGTAAATAAATAAAAAAAAACCGAAGCGACTTTAAGTATGTTGATTAAATACATCGACTGTTGATAAAATACCTTTAAGTCTGAATAAACAAACTGTAAATTCGAACTATATATCAATCCGCACAATCTGATCAAACTCATTCTAAACATTTACGAGTTCACTGACTTTGACATCATAAACAAAGCTTCAAATTCTTCTCTGGGACTATGAAACGATCTTAATAGTTTGACATGCATGTAATCTGATTGATGATTGATATAAATACCAAAAATTATGAATATAGATGGGAGAAGAGACTCAACAATTTTGAAAAATATGTGAGAGAATATTTGAAAGAAAATTGTACAGCTCTTGGGAGCAAAAACTGCTCCTAAATCAGAGAACAATTTTAAAATTTGCCACAATATATATTATAATATTTTATATCATCATTATGAAATGAAATGTTGATGGATGTACTCACCTTGGCCTGAAATGTGATGCCATGAAAGAACGCCTGTTCGGCATGGAGTGGTACACGCAGATCTTGATCATCCTGCACCAGATCATAGGGTGTCGATGGCATTCTTAGATAGTTCAATAGCACCGATTCGGACCACTTGTAGTATCATGAAATTGTTTTCATTTTCCTTGTGCTACGCCTGTGCAGCTGATGGCGCAGTTGCCATAAAATTCCACTCGAACGATGCTTGCCCTGGCTTTGCCTTTGGCTCTGGCTCTGACTCTGTGTTCGAGTCCGAGACCGAGACCGAGTTGGAGATGGAGTTGGTGTTGGTGTTGGTGTTGTAGTTGTTGTTGTTGGAGTCGGAGTAGTCGACGTCTGTTGCTGTTGATTGTGGTTACTATGCTGTTGGCTCTGTTGGTGCTGCTGATGCTGTTGTTGGTGGTGCTGCTGTTGGTGGTCGTGGCTAATGCTTTGGCTCATGCAAATTGTGTTGTCGAGCGTCGAGCGCGCTGCTTTGATTGATTCGTTATGTTTTTATATATATATATGTATCTATTTTGCCTCCCCTTTAGCTTCGTACTTTACTTCACATTCACATTCACGTTCTACGCTCTGCGCTCTGTAAGCGTTTTGCTTAATCTCAATTTATGAGCTTGTGGTCGTCGTTACTGGCAAATTGAATTGCGTCAGTTTCACCGATGCTGTGCGATTCGCGCAAGATTCTCTTTCCTCTCTCGCTCTTGTTCCTCTTGGTTCTCCGCGTTTTTGGCTCTGTTGCGCCTGATGATGAAATCTGCCCATTCACTGCCAATTTGCGCTGCAAAAAAAAAAGGGGGAATACATAAGGAATCTGAGCAAAATGTATAGCAACACATGAAAGAGCCAAAAGTGGCTAATATTCGGTAATCAATCGACTTAGCAAATGCTGTGAAACTTTTGAGCTATGATTTAACTAGTTTCTCGCCATGAGTCACGTTAGGCGAAATCGAAGTTCGACTATTGAGTCAGCGAGTTCACTGGAATCATGCTAATTTCACCCATCCAACTCATGGATCCACTAGATTCAAATCACTCGCTCTCATCGTGCCGTCGCTATCTCTTTCAACTGTTGACAACACGTGGGCGGAAGAAGGGGGGTGTGGCAGCAGTCCCACCTACGCGCACGTGCTCACAGAGCGTTTGTGCTACCTTATAACAATAGCTATAAACTATATCTTTTTTCCATTCAATAATAATAAACACTGGGAAAAGGCACGTCGATTCTTTGGGGCTCTGCAGGAAATGTCGCTGTTGTAATTGAAAGCAAATACGTATAACTATTGTTACCACTGTAAGAGCTTGGATTTAATTGAAAGCAAATACAGCCATGGTTTATTGTTTAAACTTTAATATGGCCGTAATACTATAGGTACTATCAAATGCAGACTAACTAACATTTAATGTTACATAATAAATTTATTTGAAAGCACATTAAATACCTATACATTTATTTTTAAGTTTTAAACATTCCCTAAGGCTCTTTCTAAAAAAAAAATACATTAAATAGGCAAGTTTTTAAGAATTAATTATCTATAAAAAAAGAAGCTTTTTTGTTTTACAACATTAAGAAAATTCAGGTTTTTATTTTGTAAAATAAGACTAAGTTAGAAGGTTTAGCCTCAAGAATCAGTTATAGTTGAAGACTTGAAATTTTTTAAAAATGTAGGGAAAATATTATAATTATTATTGTCTTAATTAGTATATTTACATATATAAAATTTTATATAATATACATATGAAAATTATTTATATATTTGTTTAATTTTAATTAATTATTTGTTTCTGTTTGAAGCTTTAAGAATCAATTAAAATTTAACACTTTGGTATAAAATAGCGAAAATGTATTAATGTTATTATATTATTATAATAATATAAAGTAGTTTGTTTTGATTATATGTTATGTTCTTGTATTATTTAAGTTTTTATTTTATTATTATATATTTTATGTCTTTATAACTTTAAGAATCAATAATTGTTGAACACTTTAGGTTTCGTTTGAATGAGCATTATAATTTTAATATTAATATAAAATATCATTGATCTTCTTTTGTTACTCATTGAGTTTTCTATACTTTAATTTTGTTTCGCAACTTTTATTCTTCTAAGTTTTTCTGTTGTAGTAATTTGAAACGAAGCTCATACTTTACTTTGTTTATGATAGAGCCAATCTGGCCGGCAAATCAATGCGTTTCACTATATACCTCTTAACCCGCTCTCACTCACTTTATTTGTTACTCTTCTTCTCTTTCATTCCATCTCTATCTGTCCCTCTCTTTCACTCTCTCTTTCTCACTCATTGTCTCTCATTCAAATGCGCTGTCAAATTTTATCAACTCTCAGCGGCTTTTAATGAACTCAGCAAAACTCTAAGCGCAACTTGATGTCAACAGCTGTGCTCATTTTATATATTTTGGTTTTTTGTTTTGTTTTGGTTTTATTTTATTTATTTTTTTTGTTTTTTGTTTTCTATCTGTTTTAATAAGCAGCAACAACAACAAAAGCAGCAGCAGAAGCAACAGCAGCAACAAAAGTATCAGCCTTTTATATCTCTACCTCTCTACCGTTCGGTCTCTCTGTCTCTGTGTATCTCTTCTGCTCTCCCTCTCTTCTTCTCTCCTTCTCTCCTTCTCTCCTTCTCCTCTACTAAAACTACGACTTTGACTTCGACTCTGAGATGCTGAGACAGGCCATAGGGTCATGGACGTTTAAGCTTGTAAACGACAAGTACAACAAGCTGAGCGTCGTTCCCACTCACATTCTCTCTCTTCTCTTCTCTTTTCTTCCCTTCTCTTCTGTTGTCTTCTTGTTTGCTATGTGCTGCTGGAATCTGCATAAAGCGCGTCCCGAAAACAACAACAACAACTATAACAACGCACAGCAATAATTCTCGCATGTTTCTTTGTCATTATGTTTTGTGTTTCTGTCTGTCTCTCTGTCTGTCTGTTTGCCTCTCTGTCTGCCTGTCCGTCTGTCTTATTGTCTCCTCTTTCACACTTCTTTTCGAGTTGGCGCACATTAACTTATCAATTTGGATTTCGATTGAGTTCAAATTGCAGCCAGCTGATACCCAAATGGAGGGCAACAGGCCAATGGGTTGCCTCTTGGATTTAGCGACATTTTTTGGGGCGCAGCCATAAATCAGCTAAAGCTTATGTTGAGGTCAGTCGCATTCCATATGCTACACTGGAAAAAAAAACCCTAACTCCAACTCTACAAATTGCCCTTTAAATGTCTGCGTTTTTTTTTTTCTTCTCTTTTCAAAGTTCAATGCCTGGCATCGCCCACAATCATATATCATAGTAGTAGTTGTAGGTGAGTATAGACTCTACTAGACGACGCCATCTTGGATTGGCATTACACAAGGTTCAAGTACCTCCAGCTAAGCAGCATAAGCTTGCACAAAGGAGCGGGGAGTGGGAGTGTGAAGATCGGAGCAAAGTACTCGACGCATGCGTTGCAAGCCAAGCTAGAAGAAAATTGCCTCACATTGCACCCGCTGTTGCTGCTGTTGCTGCTGTTGCTGCTAAAGTGGGCTGGCAAGTGGCAGCTAGGGGGGCGTGGCAGACAAGCTGAGAGAGACAGCACATACAGTATACATTACCGAACATACGCCTGTTTTTCTTTATTTTTTTCTTTTTTGTTCGTTCGTCTGTTCGTTCGTTCGTTTTTGCTTCCCTTTGCTCAACTTGTTTAGAACTTTCTCAAGTCACTTCTTTGCTACGCACTTCGCCTGGCTACACTGGCAAAAACCATAATGTACTTACTTTTAAAGTAATTTTAATATAATTTTAGATTTACATTTAAACACTAAGACATTTCAATTATTTAACTATTTATATTTTTTCAAATCTTTAATTATTTATACTTATATTATTTATATTTTTTGCTTTTATTTCATGTAATTAATTGAACTTTAATTGATACATATTTTTTTTACTGCCCTGCGCCTTCAATTCATGTTCTTGCATGCACACAGAAGTTCGGGCAATGCAAAACTATTGATTTCGTATTGCTCTTTGTCTTTCGCTTCGTTTTCGTTTCGTTTCGTACCGTTTCGTTTCGTTTCTCTACGTTCTTGCATTGCATGCTCATACTTGTTTTCGTTCTTCGCCCGCACAAAACAACAAAAGTTGCGCCTGCGCAGCAGCAGCAGCAGCAGCAACAACAACAACTAGCAGCAGCAGCAGCAGCAGAATTAAAAGAATGAAAGAAACAAAAACTCGTATCGCCTGCAAGTGAATGACTTGGCAAGTTCCAAGAAGTATTTTAGCTCTGGGCTCGCTTGCACACACACAAACACACGCACATACACACAAGCACACACACGCACACTCAGAAAGACATGTACACACACACACACACGCACACTCAGAGAGAGACATACACACACGCACACATTAAGGAATGGGAGTAGTAGCAATGCATTGATGCGGGAGGCGGGGGCAAAGCAACTCAAACCGGTTTCCATTTATATTCTTTACATTTCGTTGTGTTTGCTTGTGTTTGTGTTTGTCTTTGCTGCAGTTTGAGTTGCAGTCGCAGTCGCAGTCGCAGTCGAAGGCAATGTCGATGCCGAAGCCGAAGACGATGACGAGGCCGAAGACGAAGCCGAAGCCGAAGACGAAGACGAAGACGATGTCGAAGACGAAGGCGAAGGGGTAGCCGAAGTCTTTGTAACTTACACGCTCACTTCCCTTCCGGTTCTTTGATCGCCACACTCGTACTCGCACTCTCGCTCTTGCTCTTGCTCTCGCTCTCCCTCTTGCTCTCGCTCTCGGTCTCGCTCTCGCTCTCGGTCTTGCTCTCGCTCAGTCAGTCAGTCAGCTGCATTTACAAGTTTTCGTTGTTGTTGCTTTTGCTGTTGTTGTTATTGCTTTTGTTATTATTGCTTTTGCTTTTGCTTTTGTTGTTTTTGCTTTTTGTTTTTGTAATATTTGATTTCTTTTGGCTCTTTGGTAATTACGTGGCCAGCAATCAAGCGCAACGCGCAGCAACTGCAAAATATTTTTTTGTCGTGCACTTGCCACTTGCCGCAAGGCGCTCCCTCGCTCTGTCTCTGTCTTTGTCTCCGTCTCTGTCTCTGTCTCTGTCCCTCCTTCACTCGCTCTGCATATTATGCAAGTCCCCAACAACAACGAATAAAACTGCATAAAAAACGAAACTGGTCGCCAATTTGGGAGTTCAATTCAGCTGATTTTCTTCAATTTTTTTTTTCTTGGACTTCAACAAAAATTGCGCATATTTTGCTTTTCGTTTAAAAAAAAATTCCATTTTTTTGGCATTTTTTTTTTTATGCTATGCGGAAAAACTTGAAAGCAAAAATGCTCAATGTTGTTGTTGGTATTATTATTGTTGTTTTTTCGCTTAATTTTCGGCTGTGTATGTGTGTATGTTTGTTGTTTAACTGCCAAATAAACAGATAAACAACAATTATGCGTTAGCTGATGGCAACAAGCTGCAAAATTCGCCCAGCTGTGCCAGCTCTCAATATTTCTCTCTCACTTTATCTCACCCTCTCCCTCTTCTTCTTCCTCTCTCTCTCTCTCTCTCTCTCTCTCTCTCTCTCTCTCTCTCTCTCTCTCTCTATCTCTCCTTTGCTTTGTCTGTCTGTGCAGCATCCTCGTTTTAGCGTCTGCTTTTGCTTGGGGCATCAATCTTGTTTTCGATTTCAAAGCTAACAACTAACAAAAGCCATGTTGCCTGTTTTCAGTTGCCTGTTGCAGGCAATCTGTTGCACAGACCAAGTGAAAGAGAAAGAGAAACAGAGAGACAGAGAGAGAGGGAGACAGGGAGATATAGATGGGCACCTAGAACGATCGTCCGATCTGCACAGACGAATGATCCCAAATGGGGCTTTGTCTCGCCAATGTCGCGTTTGGTTTTTATATTTATGAGCAGACAGCCCAGACACACACACACACACACACACACACAGCGACGGGGGCTAAAACAGAACAAAAAAAAATTGTGTATTTTTTGCATCGACCTGCCTGGCAGGCAGAATGTATCTATAAGATACATATGCTCTGCGCGTATGTGTTACGCGCCTATAAATAGCGCCACAAAACTGAGCAGCAGCCGCAGCAGCAACAACAACAGCAGGGGCATTCTAAACGACCCCCTCCATCCCCTACTACTATGGCACACACAAATACACATACACACACACACACACACACACACATCTACAAGATACAAGTATATACCTAAAGATACAACAAGAACTTGCTCTATATGCGCTACCTCTGTCTATACTAAAGCAACAACAGAGAACAAGAAGAAGAAGGAGAAGAAGAAGCAGAGGCAAATACTTTTTGGGCTAATACACACTCACACTCACACTCACACACTCACACACTCACACTCACACACTCTGTGATATATACAAGTTTTTGTTTTACGCCG
>JBANCZ010001458.1:5000-21509 GCA_037040025.1 Sphaerogastrella javana | reverse complement strand
TATATATATAACAATATACATATATATATATATATATATATACATTCATAAACTATTGTATAAAGATTTGCTTAAATTTTTATGCAAGTTTACAAATGTATGCTCTACCTTTTTTTTGTGTAAAACATTCGCAACAATTTTCACAAAGTAACGGCAACAAAAGACTTTGAACTCTTTCAGTGGATAATGAAAAGTTTTACTCTGCCAAAGCGCAAGTTTTTCCTTTTTTACTTTTGATTTTAGCCAAAGGAATTAACTTAAAAATTGTTTGCGCCTGGCAAAGTCAGACAGCATTCAATCAACAAACTTTTGCCAAATAACTCACAAAAACAGCCACGACAACAATTGCAACAACAACAATAACAACAACAACAACAACAACAACAACAATAACAACAATAACAACATCTTTAACTATAACAGCAAAAACAACTACAACCACAACTGCAATAGGGTGTTCTCTTTGTTCTCTAGCTGCATCTGTCATCATTTGTTCATCTTTTAACCCATTACGATAAACTGATCTGTACTTTATATAATAAGTCATACGAGGGTAGGTCAACAACTTGGTGAGTTTCTTATGATAATAAAAAAATATATAATATAATAATAATATAATATACAAAAATTTAATAAATATTTAATAGTATTTCGTTATAGAAGATATATTGAATGTGGTAACAAATTATAATTTAATAATGTGCTAAAAAATAAAGCATAAATGTAATAGTATACATTAATGATATAATAATACAAATATTTATAATTATATTATTATATTATTATATGATAATTTAGTACATAATAAATTTCTTCAAAAATCGTTCATAAAAATTATCACATACTTATTGAACAGCTCTGGTATTTGTTTCCAGCTAAGTGGAAATATATCTTGCAGTTCATTAAACAGATAATGTTGTTTAAATATCTAAAATAATATATATTTTGTATTAAATAATATTTATTCATTGTTAACAGTGCGAGAAATTATTATAAATTTGTTTTTAATGAAGTCTAAGAAATTATGGAAAAGAAAGAGCAAAGATTGAAAGATAAACTGAGCGAAAAAATGCAAATCAATTCAATGGCAGTTGCTAAATTATATTATGTTAATAAACAGAGCACTCTCGACTGCAGCATGCTCACCACTTAACATTACAGCAAAAGCCAACATATAATACTGTCAACAGGTTTCCGCCTTAAACATGAATACATAGAAATCTCATTAACTGTTTGCATTACACGACCATTTATTGTGCTCGTATAGCACATATATGCACATGTATCTGTGTGTCTGTGCGAGTGTGAATGTGTGTGAATGTGAATGTGAATTTGTGTTGTGACATACTTGCTCATTTTATGCTAAATGTGAATGCTGGCAGCTAGTTAAAGCCAATAAATGTGTCGCTAAAACATTGCTGTCTAACTGGCTCAGCATATTGTTCCACAAACACAGATACACACATTTATAGACATGACATACACATATACTTAATCATACACACACTCACACACACACACACACACACACTCACACACACATGCATACACCCTCTCTAAACTCGCAGAACAATTTCTGTAATTTTGGCTCTAATTGCAGCTACTACATAAACTTTAGCCTGAAATGGAATTACAAATAATGCTGCAGGTGTATGGTAATTGTTATTGTTGTTTCTTTTTGTTGTGGTTGTGTTTTTTTTTTATTATTTATTTTGTTTTGTTTCCATTGTTGTTGATTTTGCTCTTGTTTCTAGCTGTTGGCACATTTAAAACACGCTCCTGATATCTGGTTCGCCCTATTTAATTTAGTTCAAGAGTGTAATTGAAATTTTACAAACAATTATTTGTTAGAGTTATGCGGGTTTTTGTAATTTTATCAGATCAAATTTTAACCGTTTTAATCCGCTTGCATTCCACATGAGGAACTGTTCTCACTTTTACATACCGATCGATGTTCCAGTTTTAACAGGCAGTTCGTGGCATTCTGCTCAGCTTCCACTTTTGGTATTCATTGCTTTTCGTTTTGTTTCATTAATTACATTCATCTATGACAAATGCATCCCACAATACATTTTCCTATTGGATTTGCTGGTTTCAGCGCAACTGCTTGTGTTCCACACATTGAAACGTTGACTGTTGTGTATTCCATTCCTTACGTTCCATTCTGAGGACTCAGTTCATTGTACATATTAGCTAAACTGTTTGCGTTCCACTCTTGATACACTTAGCATTCCACTACAATAGAATACTTGCAATCCACTAAAAAAAAAGATGGCGTTCGAACAACTGCTTGAGTTTCATGTTCCAATGTTGAGTGAATGCAGCATGCAATCCACTGCTTAGTTTGTTTCATAACCATGCTGCTTGCATTCCACTATTAAAAAAACAATGCAATATAAATATAATACGTGATCTGATGTAATTAAAAGTGGCTTATACAACAGTATCTAAACAACGCTAATTCAATTACAGCGCAGTGATGTGTGTATTGTGTTGTCTGTTGATAGGAAATTTAAATGAAAATAGACATGTTCTAAACTGTTCGCTTTAGGTTGATGTACAAGATAAGGAACACGTGTTTCTGCTTCTGGTGTTGTTCATCTGGCGGTTGCCCTTGCTCTTGCCATCCACTGGTGTTCATTCTCAGCTGTCTGTCTGCCTGTCTGTTTTTTTGTGCATTTTTATTATGCGCAACGAAATTAAAAATTAAATTTTGCCTGTGTTTGCCTGTGGGAGATGCTGATGCTGATGTTGATTCTGATGCTGTTGTTGCTGCTGTTGTTGATCTGTTAGTCTGCCCTTAACTAAACCCAAATAACAAGAGTAACACAACAACAACAACAACAACAAGAACAATAATAGAAGGAAGAACAAAACGGGCAGCATACTATACATAAGAGGTTGTGGCATCCCCTTGAGCTCTGCGCAATTTGCGAGCCGCAAAATGCCTAAGGTAATCACTTGCCACAAATTGTTGCTGTTGCTGCTGCTGCTGCTGAACACCAAGCCCACGAAATTCAAGTTCAACTCAAGACAGAGAGAGCAGCTCGGTGTGTATTTTTCTTTAACTTTTCCGTATTATTATTGTGCATTATACGGGAAATTGACAAAAGAAACTTTTTTCGGCTGGAAAATAGCAAAAGGAAAACACACAGAGCATTGAGAGCAATGGGAGCAGTGAAGCAGTGGAAATTCGCCTTCGAATGCGAATGCCACTTGAGAATTTAATAAAAGTACAGTAAAAATGTACCAAAAAAAAATAAAAATAAAGAAGAAACGAAAGCAAAAGAGCGCACAGAGAAAGATGAAGAGAGAAAGAGAGAGAGAGAGAGAGACAGAGAAAGGGAGAGAGAAGTAGATGAGGAGAAGGCAAGTACAGAAATAAACAGCAGGAAGACGACAACGAATGGCAACTGGAATTGTTGTGCACACAAGTGCCGGTTAAATATTTTAGGCAAAATGCCTGTAACTGTTCTCTCTTCCCTCTTCTGCTAGATACTGCCCTGGCCCCTCATACTACCCCTCGGCTGGCTGTAATCTGCCCTCACTCTCATCATCCACCTCGTCGGAGTGGCAGAAGCGATTTTGCTGTAGCACAAAAATAAATCAGCTGGGGCGTAGGCACTTGAGTTGATTTATGGGACCAGGGAATGGCACACACACACACACACAGATACACACACACACACATACAGACGCATACACACACACACACACACACACACAGGGGCAACGTCAGGTAAGGCCATTTTCCAGTGACAGTATTTCCTTTTGCATAATACAAAACCCAAATTGCTTAAGCTTCGCCCTAGAGACAGTCAAAAGCTACCTAGCTCTGGATATGTTAGCCGTGGGTGTTGGTGTGGGTGTGGTGGGCGTGGCAACAGCAATTGACAGCAGCCACAGCAGCAATCACAATCACAGTGTGCAGAGGCCTCAAGTTGTTTTCCAAATTGTAGACCTAAGTGGAGAGAAGTCTCTCTCTCCGTCTCATCTCTCTCTCTCTGTCTCTCACTTTTAAAAGTTCGCCTCTGACAATAAGAGCAACAACAGCAGCAGCTGCAGTTCATCAGTCAGTCAGTCAGTCAATCTGTCAGTCAGAACACTTAGTCAGTCACTCTGTCAGTCACTTAGTCAGTCACTCAGTCACTCATTCATTCAGTCAGTGAGTTGTGACACCCAGTCAATCGCTGCTTGTGCAAACACTTCAATCTTAAATCGCGACGTTCGAGCACCCAATGTCAACTTAAGAGTATCTGTATATCTTGAAAAGTATCTGTTGCTACGTTCACCGTTACTTTTAGCTCGTAGAGTGCTTAGAATCATTGCCATTTTTATCTACGCTCTTACCTTTTGCAGCTGACGTGGTCTGCGTTTTAATTACAAAAGCCATTCAAAAACGAAATTAATTCTCAGCGAAGCGTTATAGCTGGCCAGCTTAGATCAGCTCGAGAGGCTTCTGTCGGCACGTGGCCCCAGCTACAAAACAAAAGAAAAAGACAATGGCATCGACTTGCGAATGCTCTAAATTTTATAAATAAATAAAAAATACTCTCCTTTAATTACTAAATAAATGTATAAATATTTCTTTTTAAATTATATAAATATTGATATTAAAAAATATAAATATTGTCTATTCATTTTTTAATAAAAGTATAAATATTGTATTGAAAATTGAATAAATATTAAAAATAAAAATTATATGAATACTGTGTATTAAATACTTAATAAATATCCTAAAAATGCATTTAAAATTATACCAATTTTAAAATTATATATATACTGTTTAGTAGATGTTAATTAAAAAAGTGAATAATTCTCTAAGAAATATATAATTATTTAAATTTTAAATATATTATATAATACAATAAAATATAATTTAAAATGTATATTTAAATAAAATTATAGTTAAAAAAATTATCAGTTGAAGCCGGTGAGATCGTGCTGCATGCTCCCTGTTTTTTTAAGTGTATGCGCCAATATTTATGGCCGCAATTAAAGTTGAACGTTTTGCGTGTTTTGGGGCATGAGGCAAGGTACACAGATACACACAGACAGACACACAGATACACAGATACAATTTTAATGAGCCAATGCGGTAGGCAAACACAAATATAATTAAAACTGGGTGGGTTCATGCCTAAGTAGATGAGCGTAAGGCTGAATTAATTGATTATATTAGACATACAGTGGCTGACAGGCAGTTGACAGCCACAGCCGCATATGACAGAGGCTGCAAGAAGTGCAGCACGAATAACTAAAACAACAACGCTGGATAAAAGTGGAACAAAAAAAAATTTCATTAGACTAATGTGTTGCATGTCACATCAACGTCAGGCGCACTGTGTTTAGTAGGAGGAGACGAACAGATGCAGCTGCCCAGGATGCACACTCACAAACACACAGGATGTGCCAGGACACAGCACACTCGACTGTCTAACCCACTGTCTATAACGCGCTCTTTCTCTTTTTCTCTGTTAGTCTACTCTCTTTCTCTCTCTCTCTCTCTCTCTCTCTCTCTCTCTCTATCTCTCTCTCTCTCTTGTCTCTATCTTTAGCTCTATATCTCTTCTTCGTCTGTATATTTCAGTTACAATTTTCTGTTCCGACTTGTTGTCACTGCAACATGCCTTCATCTGCAACTGCCACTTCCTCTGCTGCTGCTGTTGCTGCTGTTGTCGGTGCTGCTGCTGCTGCTCTCAGTGTTTTGCCAGTCATGCATCTTCGTCATTTCATAGCACTTGTCATCCTGGCAATGCAATGCAAAATGGCTATACTCCAACTACCATATACAGCTATACTGCCACCAATCTCCGATAACAATGCTGCTGCATTCTCTTACTCCTACTGCTTTTCTTCCGTCACCCACCCGCACTCTAATCAGCTCATGCCCAGGCTCATCCTATTCAGTCGAAGTGATGCATTGCCAGTGCTCTAGTTTCTTTACTATCATTTGTAATCGAATGAAAAATTAGGCACTTGAGCGCATAAAAACGAATAAAACTCACACTCAGCTATTGTCAACATAGTTATACGCTACATTCACTACCATATAAATCCTCATTCTTGGTCATTGTTCATGCTATTTGTGCTCTATATATAGCTTAGATATCTACTTCAAATTTATATATATTATTGTACAATTAAAGGTAAATCTTTTCAATTTGAATAGACTAATAGTCGAGTTAATTCCAAATATCTATTCTGTGTGAACAACGAAAAAATACTTTATGGTATAATTAGCAAATGAAGTGCCTTATCCGATAAAGTAGATAATCATATCAGGCTTAGAAACTTCATCGTCAAAGTTAGCAACATTTAAAATAAGTTGAGAAAATTTAAAAGTAGAGTAGAGTAATTAGTGTAAGAACAATTAACTTTTCATTCCTCCGTTACATACTACTGCTAAAGACTTTTTGATTTTATTTAAATATAGACTCTAATGCTTCCTTTATTTTAATATGACTTTTACGTGTAATATTTCCTTTAAGTTTTCTAAGTCTTACATCATTCAAAGTGATTCAAGTACCCAGGCACTTGAGTTGCGATGAAATCGAATCTGCTCGTAATTAGTACTAGCACTTAAAACTAACTTAAAGTTGCAAACTGTGCAACGGCAACAATTTGTAATAGTAGAACCATGGGTCTATGATTGAATGGGGCTTTGAAGCAGTTTCAATTTCAATTCGAAACCTGCAGGTGGTAACCAAAACCGAAGCAATTGAAAATGAAAACCAAAACTGACCGCAGCAGTCGAGCGTTCGCCACCGCAGCAACAACAGCAGTAACAACAACAACAACTAGTACAACTACAACAGCAACTGCAACAACAACATTAACAGCAACAAGAAGAAGAGGAACAACTGCTGTGGGGCACGTGGCACCTTGATACTTTTGCTGTTGCCGGAGGGACAGCAAGACTCTTGAGGGCACGTGCACATGTTTCTCACAACCTGTGCCCCCTGTCCAGAGAACAGTTCAATTGAAGCATGATTTTTTGGGGAAAAAACTCTGGGAAAACTCGGGAAACTCGACTCGGTTTTAACTGATGGAGAGGGAGAGGCAGTGGTGGAAATTCATGGCCACTTAAATACTATAAAATAGACCAAACGGCCGGCACTAAAAATACGAAAAGTTTCAGCATGCTCTCAAAATATTTTACCTCAATTTTGGTCCTTATATACATGCATATATATATGTATATACACTCATACACAGATAACTTTTGCGCTTTTATGGTTCATCATTTTTTGGGTCCCTCATAAAAGGCATCAAGCTAAAGTTGAACTTTTTTCAGTATATTTTGTTTTGTATTTGGTCTTTTTTTGTAGAAGCGGTAAATCAGTTTTTATTATGCATAAATTAAAAATGTTCAATTAAAAGGGGTTATATTAGGGGCAGTTTAGTTGCCAAGTCTCGTGTGCACATAAAAAACTTCATTTTTGTAGCTCAATTTTGTTCGTTGCACTAGCACCAACAATTTTTAATTAAACAATGCGACTAGCACAAAAGTTAACTACGCTTTTTATTGACATTCACTATACAGAACTTCATCAATCGTCAGGCATCAAACCTCTGGTTCAAATAAAAAAAAAAAAAGATTTTAACAAAAAAGGCATATAATATAATATATATATTTAAATATATTTTAGTATATGTCAATTTCAATAGTTGATTTTGTTTAGTAGCTGATGAATCACTTAGAAAAAGGATAAAAATCTCATACTCATTAATTAATCCGCTTCGTTTTCATTTCTTGACTTATCCTGGCTTTTCTCTCTGATGTTTCTTCTGTTCTAATTTGCTGCTTTCATTAAAATTAAATGTTTGAAAAACATCTCCGATGGTTCTTGTTAAAATTATCATAATATTATATTATTAAATTATTTAATTATTTGAATTTTATAGTAATTTGTTGGTTTTGCAATGCATTTTTTGATAGCAGATTATTTATTTTAATATAAAATCCATTAAGCATTTATTTATTATTCGGTTCTCATTCGCCGCTTTAATTAATATTAAATGTTTAAAAGTTTGCCTTAGGCTGACAGCTTTGAGAGTTTCCTTTCAATTTATGACAATTTAATATGTCTATATTTAAATGCAAATTAGAGTATTGAATATGCCTATTATAAAGCAAATTATTTATTTTAATATTCATTAATACATATATTATATTCTGTCATACGAATTAATCATTTAGATGCACAGTTTCCTGCCTTTACCCGCTTGAAGAGCCAGCAAAGCTTCAACTATATGTCAACTACCTTTTTGCTCCAAGCTCAACCTGTCGTATGCGAAATATTTTAACAACAGCAGCAACAGAAGCAGCTCCAGCTGTAGTTGCAGTGTCGCGTATCATTATTTATGCATTTGTTACACGTTAATGAATAATTATTGTCAATTAATAATGCAGTGTAAAAACATTGTACAAAACATTAAGCGTTGCGTTTAAGCTTTTGTGTTTTGTTGTGTATATTTATGTGTATGTGTGTTGCATTTTAAGTGCTTAAAAACAGAAAATTGAGTGCAACAATTGATATATATATCGTATAGAGCGCATTCATTATTAATTTGTTGAAGCAATTTATTGCACATATTTTTTATATATTTATTGGGTTCAACCAATTGCTTGATGATATGCATTACTTTTACAGCTGCTCTTGTTATTATTGTTATTATTATTATTATTCGTTGTAGCTGTTATTCTTTGTGGTTGCATTTTCTGTTTATTAAATTGCAAAAAAAAGTGTGAGCATAAATATTGATGTTATTTATTCATTGACAGTGAGTGTGAACTGTTTGTGTGCCTTATTAATTTGCAATGCAATAAAACCCATGGGGCATATAGAGTACAAATATATGAAATTCCCAAAGAATTTGTTAACAGATTGTCTGTAAATGAACGCTGACAATGGTATTATAGTAAATAAATCAATATAAATTTATTAATAAATGTGCAAAGTGTTAAACTTAAATAATTAGTTGAATGGAAATGAATTTAAACCCTTTAGCATCGCTTAACTAATTTTTGTCTTAAATATGAACCCAATATCTACTCTTCCCTGAGGGAATTTTCCTTGGAATTTGATTGGGTTGCATCACGAGTGAAATACATCAGATAGACATGGCTTGTAGTGCAAAAAGTGTTGACACTTTTGTGCCAGTGAAAGGAGAAGAAATGAAGAAATAGTAAAAGAAATGCACGGTGCACATGCTGAAAGGCAACCTATGTCAGTCACACGCAACTCCTAAGGCGATAAAAATCAATTTCCCAATCGCAGACATGCAAACAACAACAACAACAACATCACCAATGACAGCAACAACACCAAAAACCCGACTTGTGGGCGGCATAGTGGGTTGTTGCACTGAAAAAAATTAAGAGACACATGCCGAGACGCACACAGGGTGCACTGAGGCGTGATGTTCGCGAAAGACATGACACAGACAGAGACAGATACACAGACAAAGAAACAAACAGACAGACAGACAGACAGAAAGACTGACAGACAGACAGAGACAGAGTTACCGAACGTAGAGGGCGCACTGCAAAATCCTTAAGCTAAAGGGAATGCAATGCAAACAGATTTAAATGCATTTGACGATGTTCTGATTTGATTTCGATATGGCCCACCCTACGCCCTCAACTTCTACAGCCTTATGTTTTCTCAGAAAAAACCCCACAGCTTCTTCGCACATCCTACCCCAGCCCCTGCTCTAGTTTCCTGTTGCCTGTTGACTTTCAATTTCTGTTAGCTCGCGCAGTTTTCTGATTATAATTCCAATGTCGACGCGACGATTCTTGGCGCCAGTGTGTACATATTTCTGTCGTTGTATTTTATCATCTACTATTCATTTTTTTTTTTTTTGGAACATACATTTTCGAAAGAGTATATTGGGGAACATATTTATGTGCTCTTTAAGAACTCTGCAAAATTTTTTACATTTTGTTGTTTTTTTGGACAGGGTTTTACTAATTCAATGATTTTACAAACTGTGTAAGATGGAAGTAAAGTTGGCTTAAATATACCATGTTTTAAATCCATATAAGCTGCACAGTTTTATTATTTAGGGTAACTGTGCGTCGGCCATCTGTCATTTCAATGTTCTGCATTGATTTCGATGTTTTTGTGTGCACAAATTTCGATTTGAAGTTGTGCAGAAATTGTCGGAATCGCATGCAATTTCCTGAATGTCCTTGAAAGCCTGCTACCATTCGTCGTCAGTCATCAGTCGTCAGTCGTCAGTCGTCAATCATCAATCGTCAGTTTTGTGCGATTCCTCGATTGATTGTCGCATTTTTGTGCTTGATTGCCTTAGCTAACACAGCGTATGCGTTATGTGGAATGTGGCAATGCAAAGCTTTAGCCAAATAGCTAAAGAGTGGGTCGAGTGTGTGTGTGTATGTATATGTGTATGTGAGTGTATGATAGACGTATCTTTAACATCTTAATGCATATTTGTCAGCCTCAGAGTAACTCGAACTTTGTTAATTTTTGCCCGTGCACGCAATAAAGCAGCGCTGCCAGCGTCACGTGCGCGTTTAAGTTGCAAGTTACAACGGCCACGTGCAATGGCAACATACACACACAAAGACACACCAACACACATACACACACACACTCACTAATACACTCAAACACACCGACACACAAAGGCATTGCTATAGAGCTAGTTAGCTCATGTCAGCGTAAATTTAACACACAACGAAACCTGATGCCGCATACAAACTAAGTGGGTAGCGGCAACTAGAGACACAGACAGAGACAGCAAGACAGGAAGACAGTGATAAGAGGGACAGAGAGACAGAGGTACAGAGAGACAGAGACAGGAAGATAGAAAGAAGGTGCTAGCGACAGCTAACAATTTGTATCCCTTTCGCTCTACGCTCTACTCCCATTCCGTCTGTCTTTCTGTCTGTCTGTCTGTCTGTCTATCTCTTTCGCACTATTATCTAACATCCTTTCGCTCGGCATGCTCGGCATATTTTGCGGTTTATTTTTGGAATACGCGCGCAAGAGAAAGTGCAATAAAAGGATATATACACCTAGGCGAAATAGGAAGTCGCGGCAAGTTTTTGGGTTTCAACATTGCGCTCTGGCATAAACTAACTCAGGCAGACCTGTAGAAAGAGAAAGAAAGAGGTAGAGAGAGAGAGAGATAGAGAGAAAGAGAAGGAAACGATGCGAACAGCGGTGCATAATCAGCAACTTCGCGAATGTTGCGGCAGGAGGCACCAACGACAATGACAAAGCAACAGTAACAGCAACAGCAACAGCAAGAGCAACAGCAACGGGAACAGCAACAGCAACAGCAACAGCAGCAACAGTAGCAGCAACAACGACAACGACGACGACACCGACAACATTTATCATATGAAATGCACGTGCGAAGCGGGTTTGCCTGGGCTGCTTCCGTGCTTGAAGCAGGCATGAGCTGCCTGCTTGATAAGTCAGACTAGAGTTGAGCGTTATATATCCTAGTACTTATGCATGTTGACTCTGTCTCCGTCGCTCTCTATCTGTCACTTTATCGCACTCTCTCTCTCTCTCTTTCTATCTGGGCGTCTCTATGTCAGCGAGGGTTGTGTGTGTTGAATTTATGAGTTACGCTATGCTACAATATATAGATATTCGATTCCTTTGATTTATACGTAGCGCTTAAGCAGTTAGCAATATATTTCTCAAATGTTTTCTTTTCCAATTCTAATCTGCGAAAGGGACACAGATGTTAGCAAAGTATGAACAATTGGATTGATGTGTGCAGGCTAACTATATAATAATCTATTGAAAATTCAAACCAAGAACAAGGCTTCATATCTTATTCTAATGCTAACAAAGTGCAGAACTTGATAGCAGTGATATATACACTTGTGATACATTTCTGATATGTTTCTCATGTATCTCTTATATATATCTCAAACATCTTTCAAACATATTTCAAACATCTCTCAAACATCTTCCATACATCGCCCATATACTTCCAATATGTTTCTCATACATTTCACATATATCTATAAAAGGTACCTTAATATATCTCTCTTGTATCTCCACATATATTTCTTCTTAACCTCTAACTTATCTAGCTATATCTCTTATTGATATCTTTAACATTTCCTATACATTAAAATCAAATTCATCACTCATTAATGTCTTTAAAATCTCTTTTACTCTACATAAATCTATCATTAATCTCTTTTTATATTTTTAATTCACAGAATTTTCATTAAATTTTTGAAATATTTAATTGAAAAGGAAGCCTTTGATTATCAATTTCTGCATATTCGTACTACTTGAACCGCCCTCGCCAGCGTCTGGCCGTAAACAAATGCTGTTTGTTGGGACGCAGCTGCAGCTGCTGATAATGCATAATTAGAGCGATTAATGCACACGGCTCAAGATTTAATATTTTAAACAATGAAACAGTTTAAATTAATTTGCCTGCTTTCTATAATTTAGAGTTATGAATAGCTATATACTATATATATAGTAGAGAAGGCTGCACCTACAAAAATATATGTAGCTGCTGTCTGATTTATGCAAAGAGAATGCATTGAGCCACATTGTTAAATGTGCAAATAGTTTATAAGCGGCTTTCGGCCAAGTGCTTTGACTGATTGCACAATGTTTGTAGAAATGAACGAGACAGAGAGAGAGAGAGAGAGAGAGAGAGATGGAGCGAAAGAGAGAGTAGAATGGAAGCAGAATGTGGCAAGTAAATGCTGCATCAACTTTACACAAATTGCATTCTGCTGTCATTGAAAGTTGCTGCACCTTGAACCCCAAAATATATATTCTTGCCACTGCCACATGGAATGTTGCTACTGTTGCTTTTACAATTGTTTATGTTGTTGCTGTTGTTGTTGTTCGAGCTGCTTAAGTGCCATGCATTGAGTTGTTTTCCTTAGACCCTCATCACACATTTCTCAGCTCCCAGCACCCATTTCTATATACCCTCTCCCCAAGTGAATCGATGGCTGTCTTCAGCGCATTGTTTTTGCAGCCGCACTTCAACTTGAAAATGTTTTGATAAACTAGCTGACTATGCAAAGCAGTCAAGAAAAAAACTAAGCTAAAATGCAAAAGGAAAGATACAGAGGGAGAAAGAGAGAGGGAGCAAAAGAGAGAGTGAGCACTAGAACTTAAGTAAACCCAAGACGAACTTTAAGCCAAATGCCAGTCAGCTGCAGGAGCATCACTTGTCGCAATGGCTGAGTGCGTGAAGGAGCACTTCGAATCATCCAAAAACACTTTTACCGAATGTATTATACGCTTTTCAATACCCATAAATATCACTCAATTTAGAAATAATAAGTATGTTTTTAAAAGTGTATCGCTAACTGCTAAATTTCAATAATAATCGCGTGACTTTTTGAAGAAATCAAAGGGATTTAAAAGGAACCAAATTTATTTCTATAAAACAAAAAATGAATTAGTTATTTGATAATTATAAAATAGTTGACGCTCTATAAAAAAGACGAATTCATTGGCACTTTTTCAGAAATTTTTGTATAATTTAGAGATGCCATAAATATCATTCAATTATTAAATAGTAAAAAAATATTTTTTAGTTCATTTAATTAATCATAGTTTGATAACATAAACCAAAAGTTATAAAAGAGATGCAATTTAATGAAAAAAATTAATTAATTAATAATTACTAATTTAAGTATTAATAATTATTTACATGAAACACAGTTTTATGAAAGCTATTTTATATTTTTGTTTTGATTTTTATTCATTTATATAATTGTTTAAAATCTTGATCATAATAAATTAATATTTATATTTTTCAATTATTAATTACTATCAATATTTTACAATTATAAGATGAAACAAGAGGAAACATAAATTGAGAAAGACCGAAAAAGAAAGAGAACATTGAATGTTCATTTTACTATTGACGTATCTAAAGCAACATCAAATTCGGTATACCCTCATGTTAGGGTATGCTATATAGTCAACGCAGTGGCAACGCTTGACGCAAGTTTTGCACAAGTTCGAAAGACGGACAACAGTCGAAAAAAAAGCAGTTGAAGTGAAATTGGCAAAACAATTGTCAATGCGTCAATTTAAATGGATTTAGTTGAGCTACTGACGACACTAACAGGAAGAGAGAGAGAGAGAGAGAGTGAGAGAGAGAGATAGATAGTGGGAAAAAGATAGTGGGAGAGAGATAGAGAGAAACAAATATAGGGAGAAAAATATAAACAACAGCAACATGAAAATAAAAATAAAATGCACAAGCAGTAGACAGTTGTTTTGACAATCCAACGCGAGAGAGAAGGCGAGAGAGAGAAAGAGGGAGAGAGAGATATTTCGAGAGAAAAACAACTTGATAAAATATAAAACTTAGGAACTACAAGCATGCGATGATATACCCTAAAATAAGAAAATGAAATAAAATCAAATATGTAATCAGTTCAAGTTTCTCTCAGATCGAAATACGAGTAGATCACAATGGAACTCAATTTGAATTGTCAACTGAAACGGAAACTTTGCATTTGGTGGCTCTTGGTCAATTATTGTTTGGGTAAGTCACAGTGCAATGCTACAGTTGCAGTCAATTCAATAGAACCCTATTGCCAAGCAGCCATGTTGCAGCAGGTAAATGCGAACTGTTTGCGTGACGGAGCAGCGCCAATGCACAACATGTGGCAGTCCACTGATATGTTGCCAGACATGGGCAGCTGCAAGGCGCCAGCATCACCAGCAGCAACAGGAACAGCAGAAGCACCAGCAGGAACAGCAGAAGCACCAACAACATTGTGGTCTGGCACTGACGACAATCTGGCTGTCAAGTCAACCAAACAGCTCAATGCAGCCATTCCGAGGAACGACTCGCCTGCAGCTAGAATAGGAGCAACAGCTCCTCTGGTGACCCTGGCCAATTATATATATGAAACCGCTGCCAGGCGTGTAGCAAAGTTAACAGATCCAAATGTGCAATAACAGCAGCGACAGCCACAATAACAGCGACAACCACAACAGCGTACACAGCCATAACAGCTTCAAGAACAACAGCAATAACAGCAGAAACAACAACAGCAACAGGAACAGCAATAGAAATAGCAACAACAGTAACATAACAACAGCAACAACAACAACAACAACAATAACAACAACAGCAAGAAAAACAGCAACAACATTGTCAACTTCTATATTAAACATGGCGGATGAAATTGCTGCTGCCTCTGTTAGAAGCAACAGTTTCTGTTGTTGTGCCTTACATTTAATTTACTTATTGCTCTTATTTTTATATTTTATAAAATTTACATTCTACAGAACCAATATTATACTTACCAAGTTATCCGTATTGCATATTAAATAAAACATTACAATTAAACACACTTACGCTGCATTTTGTGAGCATCTGTTATCTAGAGGAGCATTTCTGCTATATTCTATATTTACAGCAAATGTTAAATTTCAGCGACGCAGCGCGACACCCAATAGATCTTATCCGATTCGCCGTTCAAATGATACTGAGCTTAACTAACAAAAGCAAGACTTCATGCACCTGGCGAACGCTGTGTGTGAGGAGGATAAGCGAAAATTGAGAATGAGTGTGGAATGGCAGAGAGAGCCTGAGCAGTGGATCGCTCTCGATAGGGCGCAGTTAAAGTAAGAATGTGTGTGTAGTGGTAACAGCGTGAATAGCCGATTGCATTGTGGAGTCGTCAAATGCGGAGAGAGGAGAGCCGAGAGAGCATAGTCGTGAGAGGCACAGTCGAGAGAGCAAAGGGATAGAGATAGAGAGCGCAACTGAGAGACCACTCTCTTTGATTGTGTATGTGTGTGTAACGATCCCATTGCAATTCATATTGAAATAACATCTCTATGTTATTTAACAGAGCGCACTAACGTTTAACACACGTTTTCGCTTAAATAAATAAATTAGATTTTCAGCTTGTATTACTTCTAATACTATTATTATTCCCATTTCTATTTACTGCTGCTTATATTACATCAAATATGTATATTAGAAATATTTGATTTGCACTACTTCTACTACTACTATTAGTAGTACTACTACTTCTACAACTGCTTCTGCTACCAGTTTTACAAATATTTCTTGTTCTACTTCTACTTACTACGTCAACTACTATTTCTGTTACTACTTCTTCGTCTTCTTTTACTACAACTACTACTTTTAGTACTACTCGTATTTCTACTACTTCTGCCACTAATACTATGAATACTTTGAGTACTACTTTTTTTTTGCTATTTCTACTACTATTTCGGCTACTACTTCTACTACTACTATAACTGCTTCTTCTTCTTGTACTATTTCTAGTAATACTTGCATCACAACTTGTATTAATTCTATCACAACTCCTACTACTACTTCCACATTTACTACTACTATCCCTCTAATACTTCTACTACTATTTCTACTACTATTTCTACTACTACTTCTACCACTACTACTAAACTACTACTACTACTATTACTCTTATGCCTTAGCTAAAATAAATTTCATTAGACTGTACTAAATCATGTGTGA
>JBANCZ010001457.1:6791-21510 GCA_037040025.1 Sphaerogastrella javana | reverse complement strand
CTATATAATCGAATCTATCTGTTTAAATAGACCAACTAATGCTTTATAGGTGATTTTGTAGGTAATTTCCATGTTTAGCGAATTGCTTTAGTCTGGTCTACTTTATTCCCTGTCTTATACATTTAGATCGGCTCAATGGTCTCTTTGATGACTGTTAACTGTTGACTGGAAGCAGATACCCACTGAGGGGCATTTACAGCTGCTTGGGACTAACACATGTATGTGGTTGTCTGTCAGTATGTCTGTCTGTCTAACTCAACTACTGCCACTATGTTCGTATGCAAATCAGTCATATGACGCGCTTGGTGGCACCCTCTGCCCATACGACGTATCCCGAATGAACTTGAACGGATGTTTTGCACTGGGTGTGATAAGTACTAATACGATGACCTACTACCTAGTGGTACTCATTTCTGTGTGAATTTACAGACAGACAAACAGACGCTTGGAAATGGCAATGCCAGGCCCGGAATAGCAGCATGCATTGATGGACGTGACACCGTTTTGGGTTTAGTATAGGAATTAGTATGGAAGTACACAGTAAAAAAAATACGTATTTCATTAAAAAAATCTAAGTCTAAATGTGCTCTGTATTTTATTCATATAAATACATCGTATATATGTTTGGGGTGAATTAATAAATAAGTATTTCAATTTAAATATTATAGAGAGCAAAATTCCAAAAAATGTTCTCCTTTTGGTGTCAGTGTGTGCGTGTAATGTCTGAAAATAAAACTTTGTAGGGTGGCAATTGAGGACAGACGCAGAGTTGCATTTAAGCAGACCTTTCATCTATTCAGTAGATGCTATGACTCCGTTCCATGACCTACACACTCATTAAAGGACCTAGGTTGTATTTATAAAAACATTATAATTTCAGTAATACACTCCTAAGATACCCTGTAAGAATGTATTCTGTTTAGCTGTGCCATCAAATTAATAGGGTATACTCTGAATATGTATAGGAAATTCTAATAATTTTATTGTATATTATCATTAGAAAAACAATACGAATATAAAAATTAGTTATAGTGATTAGTTACTGATTTTCATTGCAACTAATTAAACAAATTTAGATGATACTCTTTACTTTTTGTACTCTATACAGTGCGTATTAATATTTACCAGAGCAAACCCCCAAGTTGGGTATATTCTAAATATGATTAACCTTTTCTGTTCTCTTTTATTTTTTGTGAAAGTACCTATTGTACTTGGCATTCGGTATTAGAGGCCCAGTTAGTTACATTTTAGCCAGAGCTTTGCAATTAGGTCGGGCTTACTTGCAATTAAATCGTTTTCGGCTCGACAAGCCGTTTCTTTCGAGCATCGCCTAATTGCGGCGCCCCCTAAAATTGTTAGAAATTATACTTTTCGGCTGAGAGTGCCCAGTCCTTGAATGTTTTCCGGCTCTTTAATCCTTATCGGAGCACACCCACGCGCCATGGGTCAAACCAGATTTCATGCGCACACACACCCACACACACACACACTCGCACATAACACCCACATCCTCACATATACCGTATACATAGAGATACGTGTTAACATGCAGCCGTAGTTCAATTCATTTCGATTCACTGGTCTCTACACTGAGAATAAATACTTTCATTATTTTAAAATGTATCTTTAGGATTCTGTAAATTTATTTAATGGACCGTCTTTTCGTATAATTCTTACTTTTTCGTTTACAGCAAAAAAAAAACATCTGCAGCAATTTCATCAATAATCTATGGATATATTAGATCTGAAAATCTTTGATTTTTATGATTTACACATAATAAATTTTTATTTATTTATGATTTGCGAACTTGTAATTATTTCATCAGATTTAAGGCAATTGTTTTGAGTGTGACAATATTAGAAATTAGAAGCCATTGTCTAGTATAGCTATGACTAAGTTGATAGATCAGATTTGTGTGCGGTTTTTTGTTAAAGTCGTTTAAATGCACCCTCTAATATTGAGAAAAAGGGTATATACATAACATTAACTAGTTATATCAAATCTTTAGTGTGTAAAATAAAAACTTAACATAAAACTATTAATCGCACGAATATTGGAATAGAATACATTTAAATTAAAAAAATAAAATTCTTTCATAATTATTGACTTAAGTTTAAATTTAATAGATTAAATCTAATAGATTAAATCTAATAGATTTAAAGCAATTGTGCTTTCGCTTGATTTTGTGCAGGGTCTTTGTGGGTTAAGTACAATTTTGTCGTATCTTGAGCATCTATAGTATTGCAGGCGTTGTGCCTGGTCTGCGTGGGATAGACCTTTTAGATGTTTAATTAAATGAGATTGAAAAGCTTCAATTATTCCACGGACAGTAGATAGGCAGACAGACAGTCTGGCAGATAGATAGACAGACATGCAGCACATCAATGTTATTGCATCTTTTCGTGCGAGTGCTCAAACAAAACAAAAGAAAAACATCCTATAGACCCAGGCAAATGAACAAATGCGCATTAAAGGCGTCTACTCAGACTTAAAACACAACCCGAAAATCCCAGACAAAATCAAACAAAAGGGCATCAAGGATATAGCTAACATATGTATATATACACGCATGTTCCTGGAACTCACACACTCATGCATACATAGATAGAAACAAACACAAGCTCCAGTTGACGTTAGTAGTTCTTTGGCCCTAGTAGCTCATGTTATAAATTGTAGAACGTTCAGGTTTAGTTTTTGATCGCAACAAAATTTAAAGAGAGAAAATTTCAAACTGTTAAAATGTTACGAATTCCATCTATAAAATTATCACAAAATTTTACAAGGTCAATTTGAAGATATTTAATTAAATCTAGGGAATATATTTGTGCACCCTTTCACAGTTACTCAACACGGTATCAGCAATTTGAATAAGGTAGTAACATAGTACATTTTTGGGCATTTCGATCTAAGCATAGTCGTAAGAGATCGGGAAAGAGGAAATGTTTGGGACGTCCAAAAACTGCGACTACTGATATAAACAATATCAAAACATGGTACTGGCTAGTGAGAAATTTCATTCTGTTGACTGAAATATAGGGAAACAGCTATTCTAGATATGGAACAATCTTTAAGATCCCAAAATTGTTAATGTTTAGAGAATGCATTGATTTATGCAATGCTTATTTTGAATTTTAGTAATAGGATATAGAAATTATTACTTAAAGAAATATATTTTGTAGTCGTTTGCGGACTTATTATATAAAACGAGTAAAATAATAATTATTCACTAAAGTCAATGCTTGATTTTAAATAAACAGGGTCTACTAAGTCACTAAATTATTTTTAGACATAATTTTTGAATCTGTTAGCATTCATTTGCTTCAAAAATGAATGTAAACTTTTGAATAATGATCGAATTGCATTCATTTCGTTTAATATTATTATTGATTTTGTATCTAAAGAGCTAAATAATATTGAAAGCAGTTCGATTTCTGCGAAATAAAAGTGAAAGTAGAAGATAGTGATTTGTGGAATGAGGTTAAGGCTGAATATGTTGGAGTTGAGTGGAAGTTAAACGGCAATATAAAATGTGAATGCCACTAAACGTAATCAGAATACTTGTGGATGCAGTTGAGATTTAAGAGATTCGCACACAGATTTGGGATGCACACAGTCAGAACGGTATGACATCTGAATATATACTTTATGAATTCTAATTTAAGTGCACTCACATCCATTTTAGCATCAATTTGCTTTTCATCATTTTTTTTTTCGGATTTCATTGAGGGTATTCGTCGACCGCTTAACTAGACGACCGCTTCGGCCTATTAAAAAGTTTTCATCGTTGTATACCTCCTTAGAAACAGTATAACATTGTAATGGGGTGTGCTCGACTAGAATCGTTTGAGCACAAAGGGAGGAGTATTTCAAAAAACTAAAAAAAAAATCTGAAATTGGTTAAGTTAAGTTTAAAGAGTGTTTTTTGAATTAACATTGTTTTGGTTGTTTAGTAGTTTCAACAGGGTATTAATCAGACGTGGAGATTCTCCAAAATTGCGACTGCTACTGGTTATCATTGCTGTTGACATTTTGAGCAGGACCTTGAGAGTTTTGAGCCCAATACGCTGTAGAGCCGGCAGACGTCTCTTGCTTTTTATTTGTCTTTTGTGTCGTCGTGGACGGCATTGGCGGCTCCACGGGCACCACATAATTTTAACTTTTGTAGGCCAACATAAATACTTGATTAAGTAAATCCACATTTGTAGACAGCGTAACAAAACTGACTCAAGACTCTGAACTATGTGTGGATTGGGTGGACGATAGACGATATACGATAGACGATAGACGGCAATGGCATATGGCCAAATTACACATACATATGTAGGTACAATATGTTGTTGTATGTAAACACACACACACACACACACACACACATAGTATAGACTATGTATTGTGTCCTTAGACTGATGCTCTTACTTTTGAGCATACATACTTATATATTTGCATAATTTCTCAAAGAAATTAAATTCAATTTCGACTCTATTCAGTGTCAAATGCCTAGAGCCTCAAGGTCACTAAACGTCTCGTACTATCAAATCTGTAGGTATGGCTAAAATCCAACTCCATTAGCAATGAGCAGGGATTGGTTTAGGTACAATTGAGGGGGTGAAGAGGTCGTCATCGATAGTGACTTTAAGTGGGGGAACATAACTTTTGTAAAATGCTATGCAACGACTTGAGACATTTGGGAATTTAACGACGGGAATAACTCGCCTAGGAATCCCATGGAATGTTCTTTAAGTTAATCAGTAGGCAAATCCACTTGGACGCATTAAAGTGCGAACAAGCACAACAGAAATAGAAGAAAAATAACAGTCAAAAGAAAATAAAATTATAAAAAAAAGAACAAAAATATAAACTGACAATGATCTGAATATTAAGAGTGCTTAAAAAATCAAACAATGATGACAATCATAGAATAAATGACAGAAATTAGAGTTCAAGCAGATGCATCCATACTATAACAAGAACTACTAATACTCCTACTACAAATCCTAAAAATACTGCAAATAAACCAACAACTACTATTCATACTACTATTACTAGAACAAATAATACTTCTACTACTACTACTACTATTACTACTACTACTGTTACTTCTACTATTTGTAGTATAACAACTACAACAGCTAAATTTAAATAAATATATCAAATAAACAATCGACTAAATATCTGAATTCGTATGGAAGAATAAAAAAGTATCTGAGTATCTGAGTATCTAAGTATCTAAGTATCTAAGTATCTAAGTATCTGCACATCTTGAGCAGCTCGGGCAGATAATGAAGCAATGAAATGGCCAATTGAAATCAAAGAATTACTACATCAACAAAACCTTAATGGCCAACTGACTTCATGGCCAACGTTTAGTGTTTTCTTTCGTCCTCTCACTTATTGCCCCAATCGCCGCAAACTGAATGCAACAGGCAGGCGGCAGATATACAGACTGACAAACAACCAACCTAGTAGATAGAAAAACAGATAGACTTCTTTGTCCAAATTTGTCTCTGTCAATTTGTAAATAAATAAATAAACATAAAAGATTATGTATAATAATATTTATAATAATACCACCACGGCAATAAGAAGCTTTGATTATTTTTATGATTAATGTTTATACAAATTTTCCTCTTTGTAATGCTTTTATAGATATAGTTTTGATATAAGGGTCTCAGCTTATTTCAAAGACAGGAACAGAGCATCACAAAAATTAATGGGAAATTAACTTTCACTTTTTTCTTTTGTTGAAACTTGATAATAAAACTAGAAATTTTTTAATTTATAAACAAACGTAATATAAACTAAATATCTAAAAATATATATATATATATATATATACTATGATTGATACGATACGTCTATACTCCATCGATTTCTTGTCAATGTGAATGTATAGAGAGTAGGAGGCCGTAAATTTACTTTGATCTTGCAGCTCCAATAGCAATTACCAGACTTGTGCCTAGAACGAAACAACAATTACAAGGCGGGCATAGAGGCCTTCAATGCCTGCAATTGTCAAACATTGATGAGGCTCAAGTCGAAGCCTATGTGCTCGGTCCTCGGTGCTGGGTGCTGGGTGCTGGGTGCTGGGTGCTGGGTTCTGGGTGTACGGTGCTTGGTGCCCTATACGGTTCTCCTGCCTTTCATTTTCAAGGCTGACACTGGACCGGTACAACAATGATAAATATTGATTTTGTATAACAACGCCAACAATTGCTGGCTGTTGGCAATTGCTTTTAAGCCTCGCACACACACACACAAACACATATATGAAAAAAAGCGTTAGAAACAACATAAGGTGGTCCAGGGGGCAGGCAGGGTCTGAGCTGTAGCAGTAGGCGCTGGCAAAAGAAAGAAAGCATAGAAGGAAGCATGGAGAGTTTGCCTTCAGATTGACATATGGCTGGTTTGTTGATGATACGAAGAGTGTAGAATGGGAAGGCAGAGGGAAGACGAAATGAAAGGGAAAGAGAAATGGAAGCGAACAGAATGGTAAAGTAGCAGTAGCATCAGATACAACAGTAGGATCAGTTGTGGGTGAGGGACAAGGACGTGAATGTGGGAGTGAAGTGGGATTGGGTGTGCATAGAAGAAGACTGAACCGAAGGAGCCGACAAGGAAGAATGGCTGGCATAGAGGAGAGCCGGCTGTTCATGGTTTTGGCCAGCAAGCGCTTGTCTAGACGTTTCCACATAAAAGCCGAGCTGCTCACACGGCCGTGTCTGACACATTTTTTGTAATTATGCGACAGATTTGCTTTCAGTCGCTCTCTCTCTCTCTCTCTCTTTCTCTCTCTGTACTTCTTTCTCTTGCTCTTGCTGTACCAGCAGCAGCGATACCATATCATATCATACTATACCTTATACCTTATACCTTACCATGCCAACACACATTATGCTGTACTTCTCTGTAATGTTCGCTGTTCTCTTCTCTCCTCTTCGTTTCTGTTTCGTTTTTTTCCGCTTTTGTTTTATTTTGTTTTGTTTGTCGCCTTTTTTGTCGCCGTTTTTAATGGCAGCGCTTTGCGTGCCTAATTTGAAGCGCACACGGCGCACATTAATGAGGCGCGGACCCGACCCAAACAGCAGATGCAGTCCAACATTTTCATTTTTTTGTTTCATTTTTTTTGTTCAGTTCTATCTGGAACTGGAGCTCAAGCTAAGGTTGAAAACTGTAAGTATAGATTTAAATGTAAGTGCAAGTGTAACAATGATGAGGTCTACACCATGCAAGAGCCTAGAGTAGGAAGAGACCGTGGGATAGGGCAAAGGAAAATTATATTGCTCATACGACCCGTATGCGCGTGTGATTAAATAGGTTCAGCAAGTGGAATGTGGAGCTGAATTCAATTTCAACGCTGTCATTTAAGTGTCACATTAACATAATCGCAACACTCTCTAAACTCATCTAAGAGTATGATATTAACTGTCAAAATACTCTTCTTTTTCTCACTTTAATAAATCAATATTAATACACATTTATAGAAACCATTTACATTGTTTTATGAACCCTTGAATTCAGAGTGATTAAAGAAATTTTGGATCAATTTTACAAAATTTAATTTACGAAATTTTATAGATAGTAAAGTCCTTTAATTGTGTCTGGAACTTGAAGAGTTTATGTTCATATTAATATATAATTGAATCCATTGAATGTGTTTTGATCTACTCTAAAATTAAGTAGTATATTTGACTAATTTGAATAGCCTTATGTAATGTATAATGTGATTTGAATACAACCAAAGAATGCACATTGAATTGCAGGGTATTTAAACAAATTAGTAAGAAGAATTGTTAATAAAATTACCGCTGCTATATGCGAGTATGCACACACTTTTCGCATTTCTCTTTTTGTCTCGTCAGGCATGGAAAATTAATTGCTGTGCTTGAACGTGAGTGTGAATGTGAGTGTGAATGTGGGTGTTTGTGAGTGTGTGTGGGAGTGTGTGAAAGCGTTTAAACGCATAATGCTTTAGATATTTGCAAGCAGGCAAATGCAGAATGGCAAAAGGCAAATGAGAGCAAAGAGAAAATCTGAAAATAAAACCAAACGCATTGTGACATCAACAATCAGACGACAAATATGCAGACAAACAAATGACACACAGATCTGACATATTACCAAGCACATGTGTGTTTGTGTGTGTGTGTGTGTTTTGTGACAATGGCAAACAAAAAAAGGGGCGAAAAAATGATATAAATTTCGACACTTTTCTTCGTTTGGCGTGGCTTTTTTTTCTGGTCATAAGAGCATTTTGTTAACATGTCTCCCAGCAACACATATACACACTATATAAGCATGTGTGTGTGTGAGTGTGTGAATTGATATAGTGATAAGTTCTATTTCCACTCAATTTGTGCCTTTTTATGCAAACGATGAATAACGAATGAATGTCTTGAATGTCAATAAAAAAATCTCTAATTGATCAAATAAAATTACAAGAATTTTTTTATCAAGAAGTAGATATCATAGTGTAATTAGGAGCTATACCATAGTCTAATCGATTGGGTCTTCTCTATGTATTTATCAACTTTAGTTAAATTCATATTTTGTTCAGTTTTAACTCTAAAGACAGCAAATCTGATATGACAGGTTAATTAGCTATATTATAGCTACATTATAATGCTAAAATATACATTATTGGGTTTGTAGGATCTATAACATAGTCTTATCGATTAGATCTTACTGTAGTAAAATTCATACTGTAGTAAAATTCATCATTTGTAAATTTTTAACTACAATGAATGCAAAAAATCAGATATGACTGCCGATATAGTTATATTATAGCTAGATGCGTAATAATCTATAGTGTTTGTAGAAGCTATACTATAGTCTAATCTACAAGGACTTTCCTATGACTATTATAGTAAAATTCATAATTTATAAAGTATTATCTCTAAAGGATGCCAGTATAATTGCTGATATAGCTGTATTATAGCTAAATTATCATGCTACGTACGAAAATAAATGATAGTCATAGTGCAGCATTGTTAATACAATGCCAGTAACTAATCGTAACAATAATGTACCATTTTCTAGTGAATAAGTATAAGTAGAGTAACTAGACTGTATACTAAGTAAGTAAATTAGATGACGCCTTTAGTTTTAGTCAACGTTGAATTGGCTTAACGAAAGTTGGCGAGCTTCAAGTTCAAGAGCCAATGCGCTATCAAAACTTGCCACACTCTGTCTCACTGTCTGTCTGTCTGTCTATCTGTCTCACTGTCTGTCTGTCTCACTGTCTGTCTGTCTGTGTGTCTGAACAAATTGTTGCTGTTATTATTACTTTTTATTATTATTGTCATGCATTGTTGCTGCTGCTGCCTTTATAAACATAAAACGCTGTAACTTTGTTGTGTTTGGCTTTTTAATGGCTTTGTTCGCCTTTGGATGGCTGAAACAAAACCGCAGCATATAAATTCATCATAAACGTCGACAATATCACCTAAATTGACATATGGCTGCACACACACACACACACACACACACACACACACACACCTAGGTGCGATGATTGTTGCAACTTTTCTGCTACGACCATTAGTATGCTACAGTAAAATCTTGACTACACTTACTGCCAGCAGTTAGCCCACAGATTACACTACTATAAACTGTTTCTACAGCTGCAATGTTCCTTTAGGTTCGGCCATAACCAATTTTGAGCAGAACAGCCAAAAAATCGCTAAATTAATCCACTGACTCACCAACCCCCCCTGCATTTTGTATGTTATAGTGATGCTTGGGCGTTCTTGTTTACTTTTTAAAAAGTAAGAAGTGAAGTTTGTAAATTATATTTGTAGCAAGGGTGTTGACTGATGTGGGCGTGGCTGTAAACCTGTACACTGCGGTCAACAACATTCGCAGACTGGCGGACAGACACAGAGACAGACAGACAGCAGGAGCGTGGCTCGATAATGATAATGTATATACTTACACACTATGAAAGAGAGTTCATTCAAAAATGGACTTACATAATTCATATACCAGCAAAATATTCCCATATAAATTCACTTGGAAGTATTCATTTATGTAAATATTTGAATCATAAATAAATACATTTAAAAACTATTATCCCATAATACTTATTGTAGCTTAAATTAATCTTCAAATTGCTAAATTTAAATTTTTATTCATAAATTATTTTTATAATAAATAAATAATTTTTTAAACTATCAACTTATTATTCGCATTGTTTAATTTAAAATGTAATTTAATTCGAATTCAAAGTGTGAAAATATATCAACAAAAATCATTGAAAAAATGTTGAAATGAGTGTTACTCGTTGATTCTCGAATCACTTTTAATTACAACATATAACTAGGATTACCATATGGTTCGAGTGAAGAAATCAGGATTTGCAAAATTCCACAGCTCCCACGAGTGAATCCCCGTTCAAACAATGACTCGATTTAATCAAATTTACAGCTGATTCGCGTATTTTTTTTTGTCTAGGTTTTTTTGGGCTAGGTTTGGCAAACTTTGCAAATTAAGTTATGCTATAAAGCGTAAATCAAATTAAATTAAAGGTTAATCGCATAAACAATATGCAAAATGCCTTTCACAACTTTTCAAACCAAGCCCAAAAATGAATAAAAAAAAATGTATAAAGATAGAAGGGCCATAGGCAAAATGTTGAAACTACGTCCTGTTAATGACAATGCTAAAATATACAACAAATACAACGAATACAATCACGAATGATGATGAGTTGATGCTAAAACCTGCTATTAAAGCCAAAAGCCAAAGTTGCTCTAAGACATGCTCCTGGTCATGATGCAGCTGTTGCTGCTGTTTCTGCTGTTGCTGTTGCTGCTGTTGCTATTGCTGTTGCTGTTGCTGTTGCTGTTGCTGTTACGGTTTATATCGCGTTAAACTGAACTAAAAACGGACTGCCGCCGGACATGGGCTTTTGTCTATGTAAATGAGATGGCGCCTCGTAGACGGCGATGCCTAAAACGAGCCGAACGAATGAACGAGTAAAAGCCAAAGTAATCTAAAAGTTGTCTTTCATTTATTGACAATTTGTTTCAAAATAATTGCCAATGGCAACCATCAAAAGGATACGTACCCCAAGCCATTAGCAATGCCAGCAAATTGAACCAAGTATCATGTACATGTCCAACATAACTGAATGTTCTCATCATGAAATTGATCTAATTAAATCTATTTCAAAAATCTTCAAGGAAAATTATGTCATTGAATAAAAAAAAAAAAAACAAAAAAATTCATTACTGCAACTAAGGAATTTTAGTTTTAAAACACAACTCTTTGAATTCAATTTAATTTAGATTTTAATTCAACAAAAATTCAAATACTATGAGTAATTAATTTAGTATTTTTTATGTCTTAATTAAATGTAAAATAATTATTTAATTTAGGTTTAATTTGTGCTTAATTTGATTAAAAGAATTCAAGTTGGCTGCGGAACATTTAAAGGAATTAATTAACATCTTACAACAAAAAAAAAATATATCTTAATTGCTATAAAGACTGTCATAAAAGAAGTAATCCAAAGTGTTCTTAGAATCTTTCTCTAATGTTGGGTATTACAATTTAAGCTTCTCTTACCTTATGAACGTAATCCAAATGTCATATGTCAACAATTTTAAAAGAATTACAAAAACAAAATGAGGTATTAAAAATCTGCAGATTTTTCAAATATCACTTCCAGAGAATTTCTCAATTTTATCAAGAACTTTCTATGAGTGCCGCATAGTACAAAGATACATATGTATGTGGTAATCCATAAAAGCTTTTCCACTCAAGCGAAGAATCGGCTTGCTTTTACAGCTCCAGCTACCCTGTCTACCCTGTTCTCATGCTGTTTATCAGCATGCACCGACGAGTAAGGTCTTGACAAGATCTTTGACTACAAAATACCCTGCAACTAGTATAGACGTAGAACTATCAGTGTTGAGGCGTTTTACGGCTGGCTACTCGATAAGACGGGATAGTCGGGCCTTGGCTGTGCGAGGTGGCGGAAAAGTGTTATATCCTTACGATGAGTATAAAATCGTGAAACGTTACTTCAGAGATATGGTGGGTATGCCATACGCATTTTATAGCGCAGTTTTCACTTTCATTTTACGTATTTGCTGGGATTTTGCTTTTATTTTATGCGATGATTGGCTTCAAACGCGCCTTTAATACGACTCCCCGTCCCCCGAAAAACCCAACCACAAATGCCAACGGCAAAATTGTCCACTTGGACCTCTATATGCATGTTTGGGTGTGCATTCGTCTGTGTGGGTGTCAGTCTGTGTGAGTGTGAGTATGAGTGTTACACTTAGTAAATGCGACATTCACAGCTTAGCGTCGACTCTCAACCTATGAACCTTTGCTCTAAAATGATAACATAGCATAAACAATTTCATTTTTTATGGGAATCAGTGTAGCTTAATCATACTATAGCACTGAAGAGTTGTCATATCCTTAATTAATCTCTCCACTATGCACAAAGTAACACTTGATTCTGGGAAGCAGACATTTATATGTTTAATTTACTTAGTCATGATTTTAAATTAAGTGTATTAATTCATACTAAATGTTTTCTACTCACAAAGTAGAAAACCCAAAGCATTTGTTGTCTTCGATTATAATATTTACTGCCTACTATCTAAAAAAAATCTGACGATCTTTTAAAACATCATATTATGACATCATCAAACAAAAGGCTCTTTAATATATACTTAATGCTTTGTTCTTTTACTTTAATCGTTACAACTAAGAGTGTTTTAAAATTAGGAACATATGATTCTATAAAATTGTATAAAAATTGAAATACCACCAACATCAGTAAAAATGATGTAGATATATGTGCCTCTGTATATATGTCTGTAGATATATCTGTCTTAGAGTAGATAGTTGGTTATGTGATGTAGCATTTTTCATTCCTCCTTTCCCTTCTCAATTGGATGTAAAATTGCCTTCAGATTTAAAAATACAATGATTGTGATTAGTTTATGCACAAACGAAATTTCGATGCTAATTGCGGCTACTCGTCATAATTATGAGCTCAACCAACTGAGGGCAAGTTCAAAGGGTGCCAACTTCATACGGCATGGTTAAATGCGGGGCAATTTTAGGCTATGAATATAACATACATATAATACTTAGACACGCGCGCGTAGCCTTTAAATACGCCGTTAAGTATGGTATAGCTGAATGAACTTCAGCCTGCAGTTGAGCTGGCTTTACTTCAATTGGCATTGATTTTGCATAAGGCCAAGGCCAAGAGCCCCAACATACCAAAGCCTACCACACACAGAGCACAGAGTACAGACCAAAGGAGCGGAAGAGCAGACGAGCAGAAGAGAGAGAATAGGGTAGACAAGCAGAGAGAAGGCTAAGAAGAGATAGATAGAATTTTTGGGTGCTAAGCTGGGATGTTTCTTCTTTTAAATTTGCAGCATTTTAATGGCCTGGTTTATACGGGAATGGCGCCGTCTAAGATAACTTTAATGGCGGCACAAAGCAATTTACGCCTTGTATTCGTTTCTCTCATTTTGCTTTTGGCCTGATATGTATGTAAGCAATTTGATTGGCATTCAAGGTAATTTACTTTGATTAGCTTACAGTTTACACCCGCAAGCACACACTGAGAGAGAGAGAGGTGTATGTGTGTATGTATGTATGTATGCATTCATGTATCTGCACCTGTAGCAGTCTTGTTAAATTCTAATAAAAATAATATTGTTATAATTTGCTTTCATTCATTTGGGGTTTTTATGTTTTTACCCATGTGCGGCATCAAATTTTATTGATTGCCAACATACTCACACTTTTAGCACACACTGTTCTCTTCGGTCTAATTCGCTTTGCATGCAAATCGCAATGTATGCTAATTTTAATGAGCCACTGTAATTCTACAGAAATAAGATCGCGCTCTCTACACAAATATTCATTTTCTATCATATATAAAATCTTACATTTAGTCACTATTCAATACAATTCTTAGAAATTTAAAGTAATATACCATATAATATACATGTATACATATGTTTATTCTGCATATCAATAATTTCTGTACATTTATCGAACAAGGCAAAAGAGGCTAACTAGACCCCAATAGATACCACTATAAATAAACGTGTATTCTTGATCCTTTTGATTGCTCGTCTGTCTATTCATTTACCAAGCTAACAATCTATCTATCTGTATAACCTTATCGATCTCGAAATCTATTTAAACTAGAAACTCCAAATTTAGAGCATATATAACATAGATCTATGCATTCATATAAACATTTTATACTTTAGATATTTTTCACTTATCGGTATAAAAATCGCACTTTTAAAGTCACACGAATATGCTACTGTATATTTAAATTATGCGATGAACATATCTTTAAAATCATACTTTAAATTTTTACTAGAATGATCAAATTGTGTAATTCGTTAAATAAAACCATAATGTTGTACATCCCTACTGAACCGCTTGTTTAAATTTTCATTCTGATTGTTAAAAATAAAAACAATTTTGTTTATTTTTTTAACAGATAAAAATATCATTATTTGATATTTAAATTATGATTATCATATAGTTATATTATATAGCTTACATTATCGCATAGATAACTAATCAATTATAAGGTATAAATAACTTAATAAATTTAATTTAAAATAATTGTAATATAATTTCATGATATTGCTGCAGCTAAATTAATCAAGTTGTAACATTATGTAGTCTGTTTTTCATTACAAAAAAAAAAAAAAAAATTGT
>JBANCZ010001456.1:0-21510 GCA_037040025.1 Sphaerogastrella javana | reverse complement strand
TTAATTGACTGAAATTGCTTGTACGTACAAGCGAGCAACTTGCTCAAAACTAATTAAATTACACTATGCAACCAAATACAGCTATTGATGCAGATACAGATACACATATACTTATAGATACATCTACATATACAGAGCTACAAATATAGATGCAGATACAGATACAAATACATCTATAGATACAGCTATAGCTACAACTACAGCTTTAGATACATTTACATCTACAGCTATAGATATAGATACTGATACGTGCCTGAGTCCATTTGCTGTAGCGATCGAGTGATTGATTATATGCTGCTTCTACTCCTGCTATACATATGCACATATATATTTATATGTACATACATATATATTTTTTACGGTTTGTGTATTTGTTAACAATAAATATTTGTTGTACTCGCCTGCTGCTTAGCCTAATTAGATAAAAATGGTACCGCTGCTTGAAAGAGAGGGAGAGAGAACGAGAGAGAGAGAGAGAGAGAGAGAGACACTTGGCTGCTTGATATGTATGCCACACGTTGCAACCGTTGCCGCTTTATCTTGCAAGGCTTTCCATTTACCATATTCGGTCTCTGCATGTACATGAACTGATTAGCCACACAAGACACAAGCGACAAGTTGAGACTTATTGGAATATTTATGCTTACATACACATACACATATGTATGTATGCAGTACTCTAGCTGTATCTGTAACTGAGCATAAGTAGCTGTAGCTGTAGCTGTATCTATAGCTGTGCCTGTATCTATATCTTTACCTGTCGCCTCTAGACAATTGCGTCGAAGCTGTTTAAAGAAATGAGTTCAATTTGTTTGTCATGCGACTGATAAGGCGCCTCAAGGCGAGGCGAGGACGAGCGACGACTGTCAGATAATGCCTAAGACAACAACTTCAACTACAATAACAACTCAAACGCGTTAACAAACACTTTGCATATCATTGCTGACGTTCGTACAACAAAGCCAATTGACACTTGAAAACAAAATAATCAATCGACCAGGCACAAAAAAAAACCATTGGGGTATGGTAGCTACAAATGGGAATACCCTATACTATAGCATTGATAGTGTATATATACTAAACTTGGCACATTCCATCGAGTATCTAAGGACAATCTTAGATATCTGTCAGTTTTTGTGGCTATTTTTTAGAGCAAATACATTTCATTAGAAAAGATATATATACATATATTTAAAATAAATTTTTAGAATATTTTAATTAAATTTTCTGAAATTAATGACAAATACATCTTCGGAATAATAACTTAAAAATTCGTAGGAATTAAAGAAAATCTCTCAAAATTCACCTTTACTTATTTCATTTGTTCAGGAAATTGCTTATCTATTTAAATTTCCCAACGACAAGTGTTTGATTAAAAATAAAAAAAAAATTACAAATGCGGTGTTTGTTTTAAGTGAATAATATTGTTGCATGGGTAAAACTTTAGGCATGATTGCTATAGGCCCTAGGTGCAAATCTTATCAACTGATGATTGAAAATTTAGCTATGTAATTTGAATATGAATCACGATATTATTTACCTTTGAATGCCGTCATATAATTGGCACCCTGGCAACAAAAATATTTGCTTTTTACTGTGATAAGCATAATATATACATATGTACAGTAAGTGCTCATATTCATAGATTTCTAACTTAAGATAAGCAAATTTTTTGATCACACCTCGTATGTTAGATACGTAGACAAAAAAAGGGGTAGAATATATTATCTCTTTCTCTCTCTTACTCTGTTGGCGCTCGCGTAATCAACTTGTACTTCAGGCACAATCGGAAGCAGATAATGCTTGAAATCGAATATAATTTTTGAAATTAACAAATGGCATAGCCATTTTAGCGCGATTAGAATTTATGAAATTCACCTGATTTCATTTATAGCGCGCTCCCCCCACTTCAATAAATGAATTTCTTGGAAATTTCAAGTTGTTTCTTGTCGCTTGTCGATTTTCTGTTCTAATTGTTGTTGTTGAGGGTAAACAAACTTGTATGGTCCGATGCTCAGGCTAATTCGATCAAAGTTCGATTGGTTTCAAGAAAAAAAGGGGCCTGGTGCTTGAGCACCTTTGCACTCGAAATTTTGGAGTTGTTTTGGGCAAGGTTAGGACCAAGATTTTGGTAAACCTGCTGCCATAATCGTTGATTATACAATGCTTAATTAGTATTTTAGTAAAGAGCTATTAATTTAATTACAATAATAAATTTAAAATTTGATGAAATTAATATAGATAAATAAATAATCGATCGCAAAATTAAAAATTTTTTATGGATTTTCTAAAAAAGTAACATAATTTAAGATTACTTCTACCGATATATCAAATTTAAAAGTTCCAGCTTATATAGATCCACAGATCTACAGATACCAGGACGCCTAACACATTGGAAAGAAGTTTATTGATAGTATAAAATCAAAGGTTTTTATAATTCGTTTTTGTTTTTGTTTATAATTATACTACATCCTCTTCGATAAAAATATTTCAAATGAAATTCATTCACTGACATGTGCTCAATCTGACAAACTGACTAAAACATTATAAATAAAACTTTACCTAACACCCGAAGAATCTTTCATAACACTTATTTCGAAAGATAACGGCAAACACAAAACAATATTTATTGAACTTTAAACCAGTTGTTATTCAATAAATGTAGTTTTTCTATGTAGTTCCTGTTAAAAAAAATAGAAATAAAAGAGCAGCAATGATTTCAGTCCCCATTCATGATACTCAAATGGTTTTTTTTATATTTTTGATAACTAGTGGTACCATGTGATTAACATTTATTACTAAACGATTGGTTCTGGGAAAACGACTTCAATAAATACAGCAATAACAATTAAGAAACTGTCACAGACCGTTTCAAACACATGAATCTAACAATGAAGTGCCATTCACTAGTCCATTGAAAATAAAAAAAAAAAAAAACATTTCTTTTTCATATTTGACCAAAACCTGGACACGATGATCGCATATAGTGTGGGTTGTAGTACAATTTAAGTGGGGGCCTGTGATAACAAGGTGGCCGGAACGTGGCGCGATATCGCATGGAAATTGCGAAAAATGACTCAAGCATCGCTGTTGGTATTGATGTTGTTGTTATTGATGACGTTCAAGTTGCAGGTGTTCTTGGCACAAACTGCATGAAAAATAATAACAACATATAAATATATTGCTAGTCTTCAGATAAGCCACAAAAAATAGGGGGTTAACGTAAACGAAGGAAGTCATAAAGTTTCAAGTGCCTGTGTTTATTAAGAAATATATGTTAGATGGATCTAGAATAATGGTATATTGATTATTCGAAAAAGAGTTCGTACATGTAAAGTGTCTTTCCAAATAAATCATCATCTGTATCATTTAACAATCATTAACATTCCATCTAAAATAATCAAGTTCAAATTCAATAGCTCTTTTATATCTTGCATGTTCATCTTAGTTTGACACTGTGATTTCTCTATATATAGGCTACTTGAATTCATACATCGAATGTGCATTAGTTTATTGAATTTCTTTGCTCATTAAATACGTAATACCCGAAAATGCCAAATGGTAATTAGTAATTTGCTTATGATTATTAAATTTTTGCGCTGAGCTGCATAATTGTAAATTGGGGTTCATTTGTCTTAGTTGGCTAAGTCACAAATTGCTTAATGTGCCATTTGCGATGGGCTGTGTGATTAATGTTGGAGCTGTTTGGTTAAGGCGACATAAGTCCCAATTTGAATCCCCAAGAGCTCTAACACTTAACGAATGGGGCGCCAAAAAAAACAATAACTAAAAAAAAAATAAACTGGTATATTGTGGAATGTACATACTATATGTTTTTTTTTTTTTTTTTTTTTTTTTTGAAGGGGCTTCTAGGCTGTCCCATTATTCATAGAGAAGGGAGATTTGCCGTGTGCTATACATGACATATATCGATTGGGCGCTAGGCATTTTATTTGGTTATGCATTAAATATAATGAATTTTTATTAATAATTTATACGCAGTACGTGCCCATTTGGCGTCTTTACAGCTAAATTTCAATTAGCATTTTAAGCTTCATGCTAAAAATACATACTATTTCTATTTCTATTGTCAGATTGAGTAAAATGATATTATATTTATAAGCCCAACTAAATGTATCACCCTGACTGATAGAAAAATAATAACAAGCCGTAGAAAAAAAAAAAACAAACAATTTAAATTAAACAAACATATTTACCCTGAACTCACAGCGAGGCCTCGTTTCGGCTGGAAGGTCTTCGTTACGCTACTCGTAAAAATTGCAAACGAATTTGGAGACGAAATTAAAATCCATTTGCAATTTGCTCTTTACACCTGTCCATGCATCTTATCAATATTTACATAGAAGTATGGCCATACGCCAAACAATATTTGCGCTATAAATTTATGGTAAAATGCCTCAAGGCGAATGCAAGTCACACACACTTAACTAAACGATTCACAGTTACGGTTAGTAAATTATCATTAGTAATTGGTAATTGGTAAGACGTTTTGCCAAGTTCTAGGAAAATTTTAAATAGTGAACCTAAATAAATCCACCATTTCATAAAATGAAAATTATGCTACAATTTGCCTAGACTTAGCATAGTTTCAATGCATTTAGTGTGATTAAGATCTACAGATTTTGGCATTTATGTTAGAGAAAAAAATGTTAACATATAACATAAAACTGAAGTTCCCTTCATAAAATCTTAATGCCTTATAGATGGTTGTATAAAGTTAGAATTAAATACATAAAGTATATCTTAACCCATGAGGCGAGGTATTGCATTTTCCTAGCTTATATAAGTAACTATGTTCTGTGTATGGTTTATCATTCATTTTACTGTAATAACAATTTCTACTAAAAATTCCAAGTTTGTTGACATTTCGTAGATCGAAAAGTTCCCCTTCCCAGAGCCAAATAATGCCCTATTTTAATTTGTTAAATTCTTTGAATTCGGCGTATTCATTCATAAGAATTACAAGTGCTGAATCATTATTCACTGAATGTACTATATGGTACATGTTATACATACTCGATACATATTGGAAATTAAAGTTCATTAATTATAACTACAAATATTTCCGCTGCTTAAAACTGTAAAAACCCAACTACAGTTCGTGTTCTCATTTAAATCTGTTAATGCTCTTAGAAAAGTTAAACTAGTTAAGATATGCGAGTAGTCCCAAATAAAAAATCAAATCAAATCAAAATCAAAATTACAAAAGAGAGAAATGTACACTTGTCATGTCAGATATATCCGCTGCACTAGCTCCTCTTATTTTTGGGTAATAATAGAACATGACGGAAATTTTTCGGTTTTTTTGAGCCACATTTAAATGGTATTAACAATTATGCGTCCTAATGTCGTATATAAGAATGGAAATTTGTTGCTATCTACTGTATGATTCGGTGCGTATTTACGACTATTGTATGATTATTATTAATATTATTATTATTATTATTTATTTTTATATGATTGCCAGAGTACAGAGCCAACTGACGTTTCTGACATCTCAGACGTCTCGACTGTTGGCTGACGTCTCCTCAGCTACTGTTCGTCATAGTTGTTATTGTTGGTATTGTTGTTGTTAGTGTTGTTCGTGTTTTGTAGCTTAAATGGTCAAAAACATCAGGTAGATGACTTGTAATTATAATGCCGGCCTAAGTATGTGCCGACTTTGTACCACAGTAGTCGCTAGTGTTGGCTTTGGTCTGGAGCTGGGTGAACATAGTGCCACGTTTGTCTGTAGTTGCCATATCAATTGAATACACTGCAAGAAATATTTAGATGAAAAATTTTACATTTTTGGTTAAATTTCTTGTCTTTTAAAATAAACTAAATAAATTTAAGTTTACATACTGAATCTATAAAAAAATTCCAAAGTATTTTCATTATATTCAAAACTATTAACCACATTTCAAAACTTCATATCATTTAGCATAGATAACCGTAACCATTTTTTCTCTCTGTGTATATTTGGTGTGCTATTTTGTCCAGCAAACGATTATGAATATTCAGTTCAATTGCCAGACTTCACAGATACCTCTCATCACTCTCTCTTTCTGGCTCAGGCCAACGCCTCAGCTCTTTCGATAAGCCAAACAAAAGTAGCAATGATTAGGCATTTTCTGATTATAATTTGCCGTCAAGTCATGAAGCGGTTGCTATAGTTGTCGCTGTTGTTCCTCTGCTCAGGTGAAAATGTGAAATGTTTATTTTTTGGAAGACTTATAGAGCAGAAAAACATACAGAGAGGCAGAAATTGAACTAATTAAAATGACAAAAAGTTGACTGAGATGATTAACTGAGGCTTTGGCCGCTTAAAAGTTAACATGGTATATTTTTTCACATGTCCATCAAAAGTTGGCGCATTTTGATGAGTTTGCATAAATTGTTTGTGATCAGAGGCTACGCTTTTACGCTTAACACCCTGTTAGGGACTGAATGGGTGGGTATACAGTAGCAGGAATGATATATAGAAAGAATATAGTCTACAGTATATATCTTTAGAATATAATCTATAGAATATAAAATCTATAAAATATAAAATCAATAGGAAGATATATATAAATTAGATACATCTACATTTTCTGGCATTTTCTGCAGTTATCAAGCCATCAATATAGATATGTATAATTGATATAGATAGTGTATATAAATATTAATGCCATAAATATAAATACTACAGATTTAAATACTGTAGATGCAGATATTTTTACATAAGATAAGTAGTCTAAATGTGGGTATGAAATGAGGGGATTCTAGATACTTTTACAACCCAAAGTAGAGTGTATATAGTATCTTTAACACTTATCTTTATAAAATCGAGTATCATTAACAGGGTATTTTCTAGTTCACATTACCTAGCTTCCATTAATTTCATTTGATATTATTCTTAAGCTATGAATATTATTTTTGCGTGTTTTTGCAGATAGCTTAAGCGGAAAATTTGATTATTGCTTATGATATTTTTAAGGTTTCCGAATTTGAAGATAAGCCTACTAAAGTTGAACTCTAAATATAATTCATATTTATTTATTTTGCCTAATTACAGACAAAAACTTGACTTGTTGGTGTGTATTTATGTTTGTAGCGTGCATGTTGCTGCTGTTCGAACAGTTAGCTGTAAACATTGATTATGCCATTGTTGCTAGCGAACTACTATCAGCAACAGCATCAGCAACAGCAACGACAGCAGGTTGCTAGGGCTGGCAGCAGCAACGGCATGTTACTTGAATACAAACACGCTTGCAACACAAATCAAAGCAGCAGCAGCAGCAACATCAGCAACAGCAGCAGCAGTAGTGGTCTCAACAATCGCCAGCAACAGCTGCCCAAAGCGGAAGCACTAACAATGTCAACGCCAACAACAACTAGCAAATATAAACTGAATAGCGATGCCTCGGATGGTGCTGCAGCAGCCACATTGCTCTATCATCATCACCATCATCGTCAGCCGCATCACCTGCATCAGCAACATCAGCAGCATCATCATCACCATCAGCTGCAACAGCATCAGCAACAGCAACTGCAACAACAGCAGTTGTTGCTGCAACAACAGCTGCTGCAGCAACATGTGGCCAACAGCTCACCGCTGCAACATCTGAGCAATCTGTTTGGACAACATTTGCCTACGCACAGTCTGCAACATTTCATTACCGCTGAGTATTGGCAGCAGCAACATCAACGATGCCCTTCGGCAACATCTACGTTAACAACAATTAAAAACGAGCCAACAACTCAATCGCCAGCGCCATCCCCATCACCAACAAGCAGTGCAGCATCCACAGCAACCACATCGCCAGCAACAACGACGACAACAACAGCAGCAACAGCGGCAACAACACCAAGCGCTGATGCATCAGCAATGTTCAGTTTCACGCCGCAGCAACACGTCAATTTTGCCGCCTCATTAGTCGCATTACAACAAAATGATGCAGCACCCGAGGCGACAGCAACAGCAGCATCACCAGCAATAACCACAACGACAACATCAACAGCCGCTGCAGATGCCACCACCTCGCCAGCATCAACAACAACAGCAACAACTACAGCAGCAGCAGCAGCAACATCGCCGGCGCCAGCAACAAGCGTTGCCAATGATGATGACAACGACATGCAAAATGCAGGCGGTAAGTTTTGAAGTTTTCTTCTTAAAAAACTGAATCCTAAGCGAGGGTTGCTCGAGTAGTTGGCACTATTGAACTTGAAAAAATAAATATTTCCAAACTATAAATACAAGGTCATTTATACATATAAAGGCTTTATTTGGGAATATGCTTACGTATGTAAATGAAATGTGTTATTGTCAGTATTCTTTTGTCAGTTAATACAATTCGAACACTCGGATCTGTTTCGGTTAACCCACAAACCTGGTGAAATTTCGTAAATTGACAGCTCTCCATCATATCGACCCCTATCCACGTCATGCTTTTTATTTAACCCTGCTAAAGCTTCAATTTTCAAACATTTTGAATATAACCTTTCATCGTGTTTCGGTTATTGCAATCTCATTTCCATTTCCTGTTTGAACACGCTCCTGTTTTAAAGCTCAACCTCAACAGACATCGCATACTATACGTAGTACAACGTGTGTGTCTTTGATTTATTATGCGGCCTTCATTCATAAAATGAAATTATAGTCCTCCGCCCTCCCCCCCAATCACCCCTTCAAACCGAGCGTATACTACGCTAACCACAGCTCAAACAACTTTATTCGGACTGTGTCGTGTCATCTGTGTGAGTTGAACCCATTTTCATACTTATCATTAGCCTCATCAGCAGACACGTTGCTCATGTTGTTGTTGTTGTTGTTGTTGTTGTTGTTGCCTGAGTCAAGTTGATGCACTTCCGTTTGCCCCCCTTTGGCACCATGGCCATGCCATAGACTGTGAAACATCATTATTATCATGCATGATTTTTAGTGTTGGCCGCCAACGCGTTTGCCCGACCAATCTGAATTCTGCTCTACTTCAATCTCTCTCTCTCTCTATCTTTCCCTCTCTGAATTAATCTCCTTTTCTCTCTCTTTCCATGTCCCTCTCTCTCTCTCTCTCTCTCTCTCTCTTGCTCTGTCGCTCATTTTCGTTTAGGTGCTGCCCCTGATTTTTCTTCCACTTCCACACGAAAATTATTACTTATGTCTGCACGCAATATCTGTAAGGTTTAGGCCCATATCAGAAGAGCCCTGCCACATGCATGCATGCTATTCATGAATATTGTGAGTATTCACATTTTGAATATATGCTACTCTGATAAATGACTTGATTGTTGACCGACTACAGCTCAAATTTACATAGCCCCATAGCAAATGCCGCAAGGTGTTAGCAGTCGGAAATGAGCTCAGGAAATGATATCATTTAAATAAATATCGCATGTGACCTATACTATTTATTTATATAAATATATTCTACTATATAGAGCGATATCACACAAACGTAGACAGGTATCGTAGTTGCGTTATGTAAATTTATTCAGTTTGGCTCAAAGGCAAAATAAATAATCTACAATTCGTGCGCATATTTATAATCAATTAACATTTTATTTCATGTTTTTTCCATACTGTCATGAAAAGATGATGAATGTTCTTTGTAAAAAATTGTAATTAATATCTAGTAGTTTGTTTTAATACTGATTTTATCGGTGTGTCGATATGTAGATTGATAACTTACTTAAAAATTAATTTAGAAATAATTGCTCTCGTTAAATCATAGATAATTACATGTCTTTGGTTAAAGGCTTGGCTAGTTTATTCCATATTGCCAACACATTTCCATAAAAATGTATTTTCATTTTTAGAATATATAAAAGGCCTACAATTTCAAGATCATTTCTGATGAACCTTTGGCACTTTCTCCTCCCGAATCATCATTTTCTATAAGAATAACTTGTATTTAGCTATTAAATTTGTACGGTTCGAAATTCCAATTCAGGGCTAATGCTAATTATTATCATGAATGTCGGCTGTAAGCTCTGCTTTGTATTGCTATATGATTGTATGGGCGAAATTCATTAATAACTAACCGTAAAACTGTTATAATCACGTCAAAAGGTGTTGGCTTCAGCCCAGCCTCTGGCATGCACAAGGTGTCAAAAGTAGCCTCCCTACAACCCTCCACACCTCATAGGGTAGCCCCACCAAATACTTTGTGCTTTGTGCGCTTCATAGACAACTAACAAATTGCTGAAGCTGTAAGCACGTGGATAATTGATGAGCGCCGCTGTGGCAGCCACTGCACCCAGACAACAGAAGACACTAGATTTGAGTTAACATCTACAGAGAGCTACAGAGCTATAGCTAGAGCTGAGGCTGAAGGCACAGAGCCCCACCTCTCAGGCCATAGCCATTTAGCATAATTTCAAGTGCTCAAGTGCTCGTGTTGGGCTGTATACCATAATTATGCCATTTGTATAGGGCTTCAAGACGGCAAACATCAAACTAATTTGAATATAATTTCATAACATCCCAGTGGGACTGTGCTGTATCTTATGAAGTAGTGAAATAAGATGTGGCAAAAATAATTCAATAAATTTTATAGATTTACAATGAAAATTAAGGAGAGTAACATAAGTTGGAAATATACATTTTTGTATAAATAATTAAATGAATGAAATGTTTTCTGAATACATAATGTATTTTACATACCAAATTCAATAGCTTTCCTGAAATACGTTTTTATTTCTTATTTTATTTCTTCCTTTATTGAACCCAGATCTTAGCTTTTGTGAACTGTAATTTCTTTGTCTCTCTCTTTCTCTCTCTATCTCTATCTGTATCCGTCTCCCTCTCTCATCAGCCGTAATAAAATCATTTCTGCATTTAAATACTCTATAAAGTTCTCGAAAAATCCCACTGGGCATACTGAAATTGCTACCATTACCCCATCCCGCAGTTATTTATTACTTAATCCTTCAGGTTTTATATATACACATATGTATATATTGTCGTATATATATATATGTTTTTTTGTGTAAGATGAGAGAACTCGTGCCGTGCACTCGTCTTTTATGCAAATTCTTTTTTAATAACCCAGGCGCTCGATTTGAGTTCTTTTTTTTTCTCTATCCACAAACACATTGCCGCAGTCTTTTGTGTTTCATCATCTTGCCACTGATTGCTCTCTGTCTGAGGTTTTAGAGGCTCCACTGTCTACTGTCTACAGTCTACAGTCTACAGTCGACAGTATAAAGTCGACAATGTATACCTTCTCCTGTCTACAGGCAGCTATTGTGCCTGGTCTGACGCCTTTTGGCTTTGGCTTCATTCGTCGCTTTTATGATTTGATTATTATTAAAAATGATAAATGAAGATGAGCCGCAACTCACTCAAAAAAAAAAAGAAATAAATATGAAAAAAAAACAAATGTGAGTGCAGTAGCAATTTGGAATCATCAAAAGACTGTGGGCTGCTCTGATAGCTCTGATGGCTACCTGAAACTGTGATCAAGACGAAGCTTTTTGTAATGTATATTGTTATAGTGTAGGCATTGCTGTGGGTAGTCATATGTTATAAAAAGGAGAGAAGTCTGACATATATTACTTTTACTAAAAAAAATTCACAAAATAAACAAATGAATAAAGTTTTCTTAGAGCTTTGACTCTATAAACTATATATTTCTAAAATACTTTTAAAATAGATATATGTTTCCAAAAAGCTTACATATATTTATCTTAGAATCAAATATATTGATAATATATTTTACTAAACCAATATATGTGTATCTAGTAAATTTAGACAAGTAGACATCATTTGCTCAAATGTATCTTCAAACTTTGAGATGTTTAAAACCATTTAAATTTGCTGGTGAGTATCCAATTGTCGAGTGCCTTCGACTGATGCATTCGTTCGCATTGCACAACAGTTATAAACACTGCATAATTATATGTCGTTTAGCCACAATAGTTAGTCAAATGTAAAGCCACCCAAGTGCAACACCCACACATAAAAAAGCAACGAAACTTTTTCGTGTTTTTCTGCCTCGTTTTATTTTGGCCAAAAAAAAACGCAAGTTTCCCATGAGACTAAAAAGCTAAAAGTTCCCAGGCCCAGACCCAGTGCCTAAGCATGCATAATTTTAATTTATTTGTAGCACAGCAACAACAATAACAACAACAACAACAGCAAATGGCCAACTAATAAAAGTAAAAAGCAAAGAAAAATGAAGCAGCTAAAAGAGGCAGAGGCAGAGGTCTAAAACGTTGGCCAAGAGAGCGGGAATATTTATGGAAATACCTTCGGGGCGGAGCTCCCGAATTGCGAAAACGTTGATCAAATTTTGCCAGATAAGAGGCAACACAGACAAACAGAGAGCGAGATAGACAGCAGCAACGATACTGAGAGAAAAAGAGAGAGGAAGGGAGGAAGAGATAGTTGGAGGAGCAAGCGGAGGTAGCTGATGGTGATGGTTATGGTTATGGCAAAGAGTCTCAGCTCTAAGAGGCCCGCATGCATATGAGTTAAAAAGCTGGAGCTGAAGTTGTGGCATCATCAACTGTTGCTATTGTTGTTGATGTTGCTGTTGTTGTTGCTGTTGTTGTTGTTGCTGTTGCTGTTGCTGCCTTACAACGTCATCAGTTTTTGAAGGCGTAGCCAAAGAGCAACCGCAGCTTCAGCAGCAGCAGCAGCCGCAGACTGTGGGAACTCATGCAGCATGCAGCACTCCCCTACACACACACACACTCTCTCACATACACACAGACACGCCTGTGTCATATCGTGCCGCTAAAATCTGCATTTCTTGGCCTCGAAAGCCTTGTAGTGGCTGCTCAGCTCCGACTCGTTTGCATTTCTTTCTTCTGGCTTCAGATTGGCTGTCCGTAATCTGCTGCAAGATGAGCGACGCAAGGCTGCAGAGCCTTGCCATGGTTAGACGTTGCTGCCTGCATTTGATGAATGTTGTTGCTGATGCTGCCACAACAACAACTGTTGTTACTGCTGCCGCTGCTGCTGTTGCTGCTGTTACTGCTACGGTTGCTGTTGCTGCCGCATCTTGACGGTAGTCGTGCTTTGGTTATAAAAATTGAAGCCGCCATTAAATTCTGACAGTTGTCAGGCTTCAAGCTCTCAGTATCTTAAGTTTCTTGGCTCAGACGTAGTTAAGTAGTCTCTACCCACCTCCGCTCCAACTCTTTGCCCTTCACTCCCAGTTTCTTTCTGGCTCTCTCTCTCTCACAGCCTTATTCTCTTAACCTCTACCCCCGCACACTTTGTTCTTCCCTATCCACCTTTCTCTGTTACCATAACTTCCTATAATCTACAGTCTCCACTGTCTCTCCACCTCTCTCTCTCTATATTTGTACCTCTTCCTATCTCTTTCACTGTCGATCTCTCTCTCCCCCCTCTCTTTGTAACTCTTCCTCACTCTGTCTGGCTCTCCGTCTGTCTTAATCTCCCGCTCTTTTCTTTCCTCTCTACTTAATGCCTGCAATGGCTCTTTTTACTCTGCTCTCTTGTGTGTTATGGTTTTAAGCATTGAACTTACATCCCTCTTCGGCCCACCATACCCCCTGTCTCTTTTTAGTAGTCTGCTTGCATCAAAGGCAATTTGCAATTTGCAACTTGCAACGCGAAATGACCTCAGCCAGGCTTTTAGCCTGGTAATAGTTTCGGCTAATGACTGTAACCCGCCAGAGTTTTTCTTAGTAATGGCTCTTTGATTAAACTTTTTTTTTCTTATTGGTAAGTAATTGTGTTTATGTTGCCCACAGTGAATTTGCCTATAGCTAGACAATTTGACAGCTTGTTAAACATGTTGTAAAATCATATTTAATGGAACTAAATAATATGGTATACAAAATTGTTCCAATTAATGCCAAATTTTCAAATAATCTCACCCAACAGTTTGTCCTAATTCCAATATATTTAACGTGTATCATATATTAATTTACTATTTAATTTAAGTTTATTTAATTAATTTAATTGTTAGATATTTTAAATATTATATGTTTTTCTTTAGATTGTAATATTAATCCAATTGATTTCTGAAAGAAATTGTTTTGAATATAAAATAAACTTAAAAAAAATTGTTTAAAAATTTTTAACTTTCACCTCACTTTGTGCTTAGAGTTTTCTTTATTTAGTTATTACTGTAGGGCTCCAAAAAAAATCAGCATAAATATTATCACCTGCTCTGTGTTTGGGGCCATTTGCATGATCAATCACTTGGACTGCAAGGAATTAGACACGCAGCAGGCAATAAAGTCAATAAACTGGCGCCCAACGATAGCAACAACAAAGGGCAACAACAATAACAACAGTTCAAACGACAGCAACAGTTGAAGCTTTTTTGAAAATGTGTTGAAAAGTAATAAAAATGTTGGCACAATTTTATAACCGCAAAAGCGAGAACACAACACAACAAAGACTGAGAGACTGTGCGACTTGAGGGAGGAAGTGAGCATGGCTAGAGAATCATCAGGGGGGGGGGGGGGAATGAGCTGCAGTCGGAAGCGACGGCAACAACGGCAAGAGCAACAGTTGCTCTGGCTAGCTGTTAGTTGCTGCCAGCTCGTAAATGTCGATGACGGCGTCATGTGGCTAAAAAGAGAAGCATAAGGGTTCACTTTTAGTGTTTTTTGTTTTGTCTTTAACAGCTTCCTTCGTTGGGCGCCTGCTCAAAAGCTGAAGGTCAGTCGGGCGCAGCTAAATGCTGTCAGAAAACAAAAAAATATATATATATTTATATATATACATATAGTAGTAAAGAGTTTGCTGGCGGCATGGCGCGGATTGCTTTTGTGGCTCCCGAAATGAATTTGAAATTAATACCAGGAACTGTCTAAGCAATCGCCACTGAATTTGTGGCTAAAAACTAAAAAAAAAACATTCTAAAAGGAAACCGAAAAGGCATTAATCTTGCGCTGTGGTCCCATCGCAACAAATTGTTTTTAGTTTTCATAAAGAATACATTTTATATATGTATAGCATATAGTATGTGTGTTCCTTGGCACAGGTAGACAGAACTCAATTTGTGTGCTAACTGTAAAAGAGAAGACGAGGCTCTAACGCCTAGGTAGTGGAGCCCCATAAACTTAATTGTATTCGCAGGAAATGTTTGAGCTAATTTGCCTACGATCGGCTTAAACGAAAAACGGAAAACAAAACTCAATTAATTTTTTGAAAATTGCGAACAACACAAACTAATTTTTGGCAAATTTTCGAGATGAACATAAAAGGCCCAAGCTGCTGAGTTAGCAAGGGTTTCATATATTTTATATACATATATATATAATGGCGCTGCAATTTTCATATGACAAGCGGCAAAGCAATTTGAATGTTCTGCAAACTCACTCTCTCTCTCTCTCTCTCTTTTGCTCCCTTAAATTATGATTAAGTATGATCATCTGGCCATATATACATGGTGTATGTGTGGCATAATAATAAAAAGCGGAAATGCTAATGATAGGTTTACCTTTAACACAGAGAGAACGCGTTATTTTTATTCTTTTTGTTCTTCTGAAAGTTATATATAATAAAACATATCCTGGCAGCGCACATCCTGATCTCTTGGGATCACGTACCGCACCAAAAACCAAAATTTATTGTTGGCTTTACGCGTTCTGTTCGACTTTGGTTTTGTCTCTGTTCCTTCGACTGTCTCTCTCTCTCTCTCTCTCTTTCTCGCTTTCAAATTATTATTTATGCATATAATTTGGCATACAGCTGCGCTTTTTTCTGTGGAAACTTCCTCGCCTCAAAACTTTTATGGGACGTAGGCAAATTTCTCTATAGAACAAAACAGAAAACAGAACTAAAAATATCTGGAAAAAAATGAAATATCACGTCCCAACTTTATTATTGCTAATTGGGCTCTTTCAAGGAGCATAAGCCGCGCTTGCTCTCACTCTCCTGATCCCTCTTATTCTTTACGTATCTCTCTCATTCTCTCTCTCCCTTACTCGTTCTGTGTGCGTCCACACTGCGTATGAGTTATGTTTTTTGCAGTTACCTGGAAATTCAGCGGCTTGGGCCAGTTAATCTTAGTTGGCTCTTAAGCGCCATGGCTTTTCTTAATTCAGCTGAAAATAAAAACATGAAACGTAGCACAGATTTACCATTTTTTATGGTAAACACACTCAACACACACACTCAGATACATACACAGACACATACACACACATATATACATGTACACTCTTAGCCCTTGCCCTGTCTTGACCAATGGCCAAGAAGTTCTGCCAATTTAACTGCCCAAACGTGACGCAGCGTTGCCATTGCAAATGCATTTCATGTTGCATCAGTGCGTTGCACCATTTCATTAACCAAAATGGGCGTTTTAGCCCCTAAGCCCCTCTGATTTTAACCGCAACCCAAACCTGCCCCTGCGCTCCTGCGCTCAAGACTGTTACAGCTCAAATTTGAATAACTTTGGTTGATGTTTTTAATGCTTTTTTAATAAAAATTTTATTTCGTTGTTATTTTAATGAAGTAAATTAATTTAAATTAATTTATATATTTTTATTTAATTAAATTTAATTTAATTTTATTATTTTTTTATTGGTTTTGTGTACTGAATTTTCATGTACATAAATTTAAATCAAATTGACTTGTTTGATAAAACTGGACAAACTATATCGTTTAAATATATGTACATATAAAATAGGCTGTATAGTGTTAAATATAAATTAAATTTTATTAAATTGAATCGTATGATATAATAAAATTGTTAATATAAATAAAATATAGTCGTACACAATTAATTCCTAGATTTACTTAAATAAAGTCATTAATTTGGAATTAGGGAAAGCGAATTTTTAAGCTGTGAATATTATTTAAATTTTTAAAAAATTTATTTAAAATAATTTATTTAAATATATTTAAGATTTATATATTTCATTAATTATTTGAAATGTAAACTTCTTAAATAAAGCTGATTGAATCATAGTTTTTTGAGCTAGTTTTAACGCCTTAGCTAAATGTCCATTTCACGTGTCCAATTTGTATTTTATTAGCCACAGTTTTGTGGCTAAAAGCTAAACAACTTGTAAATAAATTTGTGGCCCCAATTGGCACACATAAACGCCAAGACGGACAGGTAGACAGATAGAAAGACTCCAGCACAGTAACAACTGTTGCTCTTGCTAATGTTGCTGTTGTGCGAGGCAGCAACAATTGCACACACACGGCCATAATTGACGATGTGGCAGAAAACATATGGAACACAGAGCAGCTGATGGAAAAAAAAAACATAAAATCAACTAAAAACCGTGCAACACAGAGAGCGCAGAGCCGTGTGGCAAGGTGCATATTATTAAGCCAAAGGATTTATGACACTTGAACGCGAGCAACAGCAACAGCAACAACATTGCGAGTGAATTGAATGCATGAATGGGAAAATGAGGCGCAGCTAACAGAAAAAAATATACGTAAAAATAAAAACAAAACGCAAAGTAAAAATAAAAAAAAATTAAAAAAAAAAAAAGTAAAAAACGTAGAAGAGGCGGCAGCACGTTGGACCTGTGCCTGGCTGCAGCAGCAACTGTTGCTAGTTGCCTGTTGTTGCAGTGGTTGCTGTTGCTGCTGCTGTGGCAAGACCAGGTTGCAAGCCATGGGAACTTTTTTTTCGTAAAGCTTCGTACGTTTCATTTAATTTGCATGGATCGTGCGGACGTCGTACGTAAAGACTGACGACTTTGAATTGCTGCGGCTCACACAGAGCCGTGCCCCAGTGTTGCCCCCATACCCGCTGCCCCTGCTGACCCGCCTGCCCCTACCCACAAAGTGCTGCAACATCGAGGACCTGAGCTAAGACTCGTTGCGAGCGCGCGAGTCATCATCATAATCAACTGCCATGGCGGCTGCTGCTGCTGCTGTTGCTGTTGCTGCTGCAATGTTGCTGCTGTTGTTGCTGTTGCTGTTGCCGTTGCCGTTGCTTTACGCTTTGAAAGCCTATCATTATGATTATGACGAATATTACTTTTGTATATAACTTTTATGCTGCCAAGAGAACAAATCGGTGTAGCACCAGCAACAACTACAGCAGCAACATGTTGTTGTTGTTGTTATTGTTGTTGCTGAGATTCTTTTGCATGTTGCTGTGATTGGTTTTAATTCAGGCTGAGCGTCTGTTGCTTGGCTAACAGAAGCCTGGGCCACCGCGACCTCTGCCTTGCCACAATGGAGGGCGTGTTGCTTCAGCCAACAACAGCAACAACAGCAGCAACAACAGCAACAAACAGCAGCAACAAACAGCAGCAACAACAGCAACTATAGCAACAACAGATGCATATCTGAAATTAGTTTTGGTAAACCTTCGATCCTGCTGCTCGCTGCTGCTGTTGTTGCTGCTGTCGCTGCTGCTGCTGCTGCTGCTGCTGCTGCTGCTGCTGCTGCTGCTGCTGGCTGCACTAATTAGCCAAAAGACTGGTCTGTGCACTGTCTCACTTGCACATATAAACCACCTCTCTTCCTCTCTCTCACTCTCACTCTGTCTCTGTCTGTTTTGCTGCAGTTGTTCATGTTTATTCAATGGCATAAAACGACAGCAGCAACAATAACAAACAGCCATAAGAAACGCAAATAACTTCATAAAATTTGTAATTGTTATTTAACACTCCATTGCCGACGTCAACAACAGCCGCCGCTAGATGTCGCTGCAGTGCACTGGCTGTCAATTGCCGCTGCTGCTGCTGTTGTTGATGTTGCTGCCGGGTTTTGCTGTCACGAGATCTCTTTCTGCTGCTGTTGTTGCTGATGTTGTTGTCTGCCTGATGAATCATGTGAATGTGACCAGTTGTTGTTGTTGTTGTTGTTGTTGGTGTGCTGTTGCTGTTGTTGCCATTTGTTGGCGTTATAAAGAGTTATTAACTGATTTTTGCCACCTGAATGGAATTGCAGACAAGCAGCAGACAATTTTCCGTTTTGCTCTCGCTTTGCCACATCCAACAGTTTCCTGTCTCTGTCTCTGCGTGTGTGTGTCTCTCTGTGTGTATTGCTGTATTTACCTTCAATTTTTATTATGTGGCAGATAATGTATCTATTTTCATATGGCATAATACCCAGAGACATGCAAAAAAAAAACAAAAAAAGAGAAGCTCGTTAAAGGAAATTTGTAGTAATTATGAAATAGCGTCCAAAAAGCAAATAAATTAATGAGTTTGCTTTTGTTTATTTCCTAATTTTCTTTATATAACATATCATTAAAAATATGGCTATATCCCATAATGAGTTTTTTGGTAGCTTAATTGAATTTTTATATAATTTTATGCTAATTAAAGTACAGATAAATTTTGGATGAAAAAATTTGGTAGAACAATTTTATAATATATTGTAACTTTTACTATTTGATTTGATTGTATTTCTCATTCTTTCTTTTTCTCTCTCCCTCTATCTCTCTCTCTCTTTCTCTCCCTCTATCTCTCTCTTGCGCCCTCTCTTCTACTTCATTTCTGACTCTTCATCTGCCAGAGTTTTCTTCTTAGAATTATTCCTAGAATAATTTCATCCCTTAAGAATTCTGATCAGTTTTTCTAAGGATTCTTATTGCCTAGAAATAGATCAAGTATTCGAAATTGTGGATAAATGTTTGCGCTACCAACCGATAGATGGATGCTGCATCTAACTGAAATTAATTATGTTATATACTATACTTAATATTTATATTTATAGGTATATTATAATTAATATGAAATAAATGTATACTTAAAACTATATTTAATTATACAAAACTACATAAATATTCAAATTATTTAATTTATTACAATAAATTATTAAGTATTAAAATAAAAAGTTAAATTTAAATATTTTTAAATATTTTAATATATATAAATATATTTTATTTTCTTTGGAAGGGTAATCATAAATCACAAAGCCCTAAAGCAACAACTGTCTCCACAGAGAAACTAACTGTTTTGCTTTAGTTTACCAAGTAAACCTTGAAGAATATCTAATTAGTTAACCCTTTCAAATAACTGCACTTTATAGCTGTATCTCTATCTTTTTCTGCTCTTTCTTTCTTCTCTCCCTCCTTCTCTCCCTCCTTTTCTCTGGAATATTCTGAAATGTTGTGCAATAAGCACAACTAATTACAATTGACAGGCAATTGTGTCAGCTGTGTGGCCATTGCATGCACTCAGAGAACTCAGAGCACTCATAAATACTCACAAAACACTCATACATATACTTAGTTGTATAGTGAGTAAGATAGAGAGAGGGAGAGATTGGGAGAGAGAACGCAATTAGTTAAGCAAAGAGCAGCCCCAAAAGGAGGCACAATGTGGCACTATAATTAAACATTTTGCTAATTACATAAACAGCAAAGTACAGAAGAGAAGAGAAAAAGAGAGAGAGAGAGAGAGATACAGAGTAGAAGAGTGAGAGCGATAGAGCTATAATGTGCGCCTAGCTGCCACATAAATTGCCACCTCCAACTGCTTTTGGCCATGGCAATGACAACTTGGCCAACTTGCCACAGCGAATGCATAGTGTGCAGTGTGCAACATGCTACCTAGCCTAGTCTGTGCCGCACTGTTGTATGTGTGTCTGTTGCAAGGGCAGCTAATTGAGCGACCAACTGTTGAGAACTTCATTTCGCTAACGCAGCGGGTGTGCAACGTGTTGCAAGTGCGCGTTGTAGTAGTTGCAAACTGATTTATAGCAAAATTTGCATATGCAACATTGCCAAACATTACTCATAGAATTCGATTCGATTTCGTTTGCAGCAATTCCAATATGTCTTTCCCTCTCTCTTTCTCTCTTTCCCTCAATCGTCGACTGTGGCATGCCGCAACGTTTTGCTGCGTGCAGCAAGTTCGTTGCCTGAGTCTTGCGTTTTGGGCCGCAGACGTTCTGGCCTGTTTGAGCGCTTAAGTGCTTTTGCCTCAACCCATAGCTGCAACAGCGGCAACATTTGCAACAGCGGCAACATTACAAGTTATTTGCCAGGAAAATGCGTTAATTGAACTTTCCGAGAGAGAGACAAAACTGTAACTGCTGCATGCCACAGCGTCGGCAGCGTTGGCAACGCAGTCAGCTGCAAGTCTCAATTACAAATTGCAGTTATGAAAGCACAGCAGCAACAGCATTAGTAGCAACAGTAGCAGCAACAACAACAGCAACAGCGACGCCTCGCGACTTCGCTCAAAAATATTTGCGTATCTTTTTGTTGTTATTATTTTTCGGTCTGTTGTGCAACTAATTAGTGCACACTACACCTGTATATTTGTTGTTGTTGTTGTTGCTTTTGTTATGATTATATTTGTTCATATTGTTGCTATACACTGAGTAGGCAAATATCATAGACTATTGCTATGCTCTTCGAGAAATATATATTGAATTTTTAAAGAGCTGTTATGATATTCAATTGACAATATAATATTGAATTACTATATAATATTCAATAATTTAATATTTAACTAGGAATAAAATGAAATTCTGGACGTTGATGTACTAAAACGGCAGTACAATCAAGTGGCCCAAACGACACCAAGCACGGGCTTGTTAACGCGCGGACCCAGCTTATAAGAAAGCAACCCACCTCCCGCCCAACCGACCGAGGGGCGCACCGC